>JBAGKK010368557.1:0-18771 GCA_037177015.1 Euceroptres primus
AGATAGATAGATAGATAGATAGATAGATAGATAGATAGATAGATAGATAGATAGATAGATAGATAGATAGATAGATACTTTATTTGTACAAGTAGAACTATTACAATTTGTCAATTCTGATAAATACATTTAGTTTCGATAAAAGAGAGTTTTGCAGCCTAATTAGCGTAGACATACATAAAATTACAATAAAAACTGATAAATAAATCCGATTTCAAAAAAGGAAAGTTTTTGTAAGTTAATTCGCGCAGACATGCATAAAAAAAGCTGTACGCTCATTATTCGTTAATTATGAATGACCTAATCTTAAGGGCATTAACTACATAGTAATATACGTCGTTCAATTGTTTTTCGATTTTTATGCATAATAATTGCTGCATAGTCTCGGTATTGTTGCATATTCGGTTACCCATGTAGGGCTTTAGGAACTGGTATATAATGGGTTTATAAATTGGGCAGTACAAAAGGAAATGATCAAGCGTTTCTCGAGCGTTGAGATTGCAAATGGTGCAGTATCTTATTCGTATGAATAATGTATGTGCTTCCTCCATATCTAATTTTGATTCTAGAGTGAGATGCCAGTCTTGGTTGACTGATGATTCTAATTTTGCTAAATGGTAATATGAACTATAAATATGGTTCTGTAGTCAACTACGTATGGCTTAGGTGCCTATAAAGTTTGTTATAGCTGGAGTTTATAGATCTATCAATGGTGTAGCTTTTCAAATTATTTTTCCAAGTGTTTATAATACTATTGCACTTCTTGTCAATCTTTCTGCCAGACAGCGAGTATTGTTGTGATCAAAGAGTACAGTCTTCTGTTATCTCGATAATTACTTTAGTTTGAGATGCCCAATTATAGCACATCCTAATTTTATTTTGTTCATCTAGTTCAACAAGGCTATTGTAACAAATTTTCGAAAGCTTATCGTCCGGTATTTGAAGTACTTTGCACCACCAGCTCATCTCTCGTTTAATAACATTCAGTTTTAAAGGAGCTATGCCTGTTTCTTGCCATATAAAGTAATTCGGTGTATTTTTTAGCTATCTATATAGCCTTTCAAAAATTGTGTTTTCACGCGCTCAATTTCGTCCAAATACCGTAAGGCCCATATTTCAAAACCGTATAAAGACTTAGCCTTAACAATGGAGTTTAATAGCTTGGTCTAGGTTTGTACCCTAGATACAGCTACTATTCCCTTGTGAGTGAAGAATTCTGCTGCTTTATAAAATTTACCTGAGCAAGAATAAGGCACTCCGAGATAAATGTATGAGTTCTGGTATTCAAGTTCGTGGTTTTCCCGAAAGATTGGTGTTAGGCGTTTGCAATGCCCATTTTTCCGTAGGGGAAGGATTTTTGTTTTTAATGCATTTCGTTTCAAACCATTTGTGTCACAGTAAGATTTTAAGGTCCTAAGTTTATTTTGTGCATTATACCATGATCTTGCAAAGATTATAAGGTCGTCGGCAAGGAGGGGCATCAAGATCTCCTTCGCAGAGGACACAGAAATTCCTTCCATACCGTTCCTCCTTAAAAAATGTAATTATGTCATATAAAAACAAAATGAACAGAAGGAGGCTTAGGCTATCCCCCTGCAATACTTCCTCTGTAACGTTCATAGGCTTTGAATATTTGCCGATACATTTGACAATCAATTTGGCCTTATCGTAAAGTTGTCTAAGGATTCTGATTGTTTTCCCGCTTAAGCCCAAGTGGTGGAGCTTATCCCAGAGCTTATTGTGGTTGACTGAGTCAAATGCGCGCTTAAAATCAACAAAGATCAGTAACGCGCACTTTTTATTTAAACCTTTATTAATATTTGCAACTGAAGCTAAGGTGAAAAGGTTGTCCAGAGTCCCGATTCCCCTTCTAGCCTGCTTGTTCTTCTGGAATTATGTCAAACTCCTCGGCCCAGTCCATAATTCGACTTGCAAGCATAGAGGTGAAAACTTTGGTTATCGAGTTAAGAAGGACTATGTCTCTATAATTAAAGGGATCAGTTGTATCCCCTTTTTTATGAAGCATGTACATCTCTGCCAACGACCAATCATGAGGGACACTTTCTGAATTTAATACAACGTTAAATAAGTTAATCAAATAATGCTCCCAGGTTTGCGATAGGTTTTTTAAGATTTCGTTAGTAACTTTATCTACACCCGGGGCCTTATTATTTTTGCAGCTTTTAAGGCAACTAGTTAATTCTTCTAATGTAAAATCTTTATCAATATAAGGGTGTAGAACGTTTATATAAGACGTATGTGTAAACGCTCTGCTAGGATAAACTCTCTCATAAAAAGCTCTCATGACGCTACGTCGAGTGCGTTTATGTACGGTTTTCTGCGTTCGAATTTGCTTACAGTTTTCCAGAATTCTCCACTATTATTTGCATTGAACAAAGTTTATATTATTTTGTCACGGTATAATACCTTCTTGGCTAGAAATAAATTCGAATTATATTTGTCGCGGGTGTACAAGTCGCGGTATATTACCTTCTTGGCTAGAAATAAATTCGAATTATATTTGTCGCGGGTGTACAAGTGTTTATGAAGTAAAAATTGATTATTATTGCTACGACTATACGTTCTATATGCTTTTCTCGTTTCAACTTTAAGTTTCCTGCATTCTTCATTAAAAATTTTATTCTGGGCGCAAACGATGGTTCCGCTATACAAACTTGTTTTTTAATTGACTATTGTGTTTCTTGGGCCGCTTGCTGAATTGATATAACTAGATTGTCATATAGCTCATTGCTATCAGTGCTATTGAAATAAAGGCTTGGTGACAAGGAAAAATATGAATAAAAATCTTTCATCTTTTTTTCATCCCATTTAAGGGTTTCAACGTAAGTAGATGCCTTGGCAGTTATTTTTACATGCTGCATATTTTCAAATTTAATTTTTAAAGTGACCATTAAGTGGTCTGATTTTTCTATCATGGGGTGTACGTAGAGATCATGAACTAAATCTAAGGCACTTAGGCTAACCCAGAAAAAATCAATAACACTCTTTCCATCCGCTGTGATATAAGTAAAGTTTGCAGGTGAGTCCGATCGTGTGCGCCCATTATACAAGATAAAATTATTTTCTTCCGTAGTTTCCGTAAGCATTCTACCCCGTTTCGTAATCAAATCATCGGGAGAAAGTCTTTCGCTAAACATATTAGATGAATAGAAAGTATCCTCATCAAAAGAATTTACATTTTTTAGTCTTGCGTTAAAACCTCCCGCGACTATAAAAAATGCATTGTTTTTGTAAGTTTCAGACAAGTTAGCTACAATTTCGTGTAAAGAATGCACGCAGAATTCTGTATTCACATTCGGGGGCCAGCAAGCATTACCAGTTATCAGTGCATGATTTGGAAGTTCTTATTTAACAAAAATCCAAAGATTAGACAAGTCTATTATTGTGGATGATATAAAACTATATTTCTTAACGAGCATTATTAGGCCTCCGCTGCCTCTTCCCTTACTAAATTCTTTGGTTGCACAACTTGAAAAAACTAAACAATCATCAAGAAATCTAGAATTCTCGGTCGTCAGCCACGTTTCCGCTAGACATATTATCTCGTTACTAGTAATACATTGAATTTGTTCATTATCTAGATAGTAAACGTTACCGTAGCCGCTGACGTTCCAGAAGCAGATGCTCTGGACGTGGTGCTCTTCTGAAGACGGAGAACAAATAGACATGTTGTGGGTTGTTGGATTAGTGTGATAATTGTAGAACCTCTGGTTGTTGCTAGCTCTCTCGCTGTGAATGTTTTGTTTAATCGTGGCCAGTCACGCATTTTCAATTTTGTTTTCTTGTGAAGTGCCATCTTTCTCGGGTTAGTCGTTTTTTTGTTAAATATGAGTCCATGGTACCAGTATCTTGTTTTCTAACTTTAGGCGGGGTAATTTTTCCAGGACGCCCTCTTTTACGTTTCAGGTTGGTCTTCTTATTTGCTGAAACAGGATTTTTTGACGCGCTATCATTAGATTGTGTAGCCTTTGACAGTAGCTCTTCCGATTTCATGAATTCAAATTGATCACGGGTGTAAGATGTTCTACTGACCCAGATTCTACCATCCCTCACCCGAATCTGGGCTCCAGGCTTTTTTAGTGGGTATATGGTTGTACGGCACCTGCCGTAAATTATTTGACTTTCTTTATCCAGGTCGTTATTGATGTAAATATTAGTATCTTTAGTATCTTACCCTTTAGTTTAACTCGGTTTTCCATGATGATGCTTTTGAAGAATCCTCCTGTGAAACCTAGTAGCACAGGTCTAGTGCGATCGAAGATTGGTGTTCCCAGTCTTCTAAGTTGGTCCACGACATTAAATCCAATTGCGATTACTAGCTTATCCTCCAGGAGGTTTTAAATATTGTTGAATAGAGACATTCGTGTTTCCTCAAAGGTTTCGGGCAAGCTATAAATAACAACGTTATTTCTTCTCTTGACGTGTTCGAAGGACTTATTTTGTCGCGAGACCTGTTCGCACAGTTCATCGGAGGTGCCTCTTATTTCCTCGATACTCTCTTCGTTCGCTTTAATCGTTTTTACGTACTCTCCCATTAATGCTGAAATCGCATTTTCCGTATCCTTCTTTAACGTTAGTTTGAAGCTCTTGCAGGCTTTTTACGAGGGAGTCCTCAGTTACATGTTTATCCATGATTTTCCTCTGCTTACGCCAATGAGTAATCAAGATTGTTGATTAATTGCGACACGCACATGTACATTCGTACACATAATCTCTAGCTTGATAACAGCACAACCATCAAGTACACAAACAGAGAGAAACGCAACACTATAGGATAGAACCGAAATCTGGTTTCACGTGCAAAAATTGTTCAGCGTCAATATCTCATCCTCTACTTGACGCACTCTTTGGAGAGATATGTTATTATGAAGAGCATAAAAACCTTCATATTTGAGACAGTTTTACCACTACATAACCGCCGTTGCAATTAACAAAAAACCATGAAATTCGCGGAGCGATGAAAAGCGTGACAACCGACGACCATTACATAGGCATAACTCTCGCATTTCTGACTATTGGCATCACTTCCGACAACCCTGCTGGGACACCCCTATTATCTACCAATTTTCAAATTAGACCTAGGGGTGGTTTCAAAAAGAATTTCCAGATAAATGTTAAAACTTTATATGGCTGTCGTAACGTGAACACGCATGACTTCGTTGATTTGCATTGTTTCTGTGAATTTCGACGTAAATACGTGTTGCTCGGAGGAGGTAATTCCTGGTGAACGTGGAGTGTTGGGTGGAACATTGTGACATTTAAACGAATGTCTAATTTCTTCTAAAAGGAAAATAGTTTGCAATTTGCGATCGCCAATTTCTTAACCTCAAAGCCACGTCCCATGTGATTGTGTTCGAGTAGCATAAAGTGAACTCTGAGATGGAGCTGTTAACTGGCCTAGGGTAATTACTAGGGAATCTCTATACTCCAAAGTCCCAACACAGCCACAATTGTATACAGGACTCTGAAACCTTTCCCGTGTGAATCAGCTGACAGCAGTCTAAACACAAGCACGCACACAGAGAAAGGATGGCAGGCGAAGAAAACAACACGCAAAATGATCAACTTCTCGACACCAATAGAATGTGTGCCTATGGTAGGTGCAAACATCCCAATACACTTGACGCCGATGCTATAAAGTGCACGGGTTTTACTGCTTGTTATCACCCGAGATGCGCTTCAAAAATTAGGTGAAATTCTGAGAGAAAATTCCAAAGATGTTGTGGCTCTAGGTCTAACTCTACTGCCGACGAAGGTCGAGACAATGACGCACAATTAAACGTAGAGACACTCCGCTCCATGCTCAATGATATGAAGCTCGACTTAAAAAATGATATTGAGGAAAATCATTCTGATCTAAAAAAGAATTAAAGCTCGACTCTGAAAAAACACAAGTTGCCATCGACAAGTTGACTACTAAGGTAGATAAGGTCTCTTCAAAGTATATCAAATTGATATCAGGCTGACTGTCGTCGAGAATAGAGTGACAGAACGTGGAACTAAAAATGCAAGAAAGGGTAAATGGAGTGGAAACGAACATCGAAAAGAGAATCACGAACATTGAGACCGCAGTAAAAAATTTCTATGATGCCGGAACCCAGAGATCAAGTGACATCGAAGGCTGCATCAAAGACATCGCTCAACGTACATCACGTAAGAAAAATATTATACTATTCAACATTCCAGAGCCCACTCCATCGGCAAATAAATCCTTAGAAGATAAATATCATGAAACGGTCATAGATGTACTCAAAGTTTTAAACCCGGAACTTCCTGAAACCTCTATTAATAGTATGCGTGTTTCTCGCATTGGCATGCATTCACAGACAATCTCACGCCCGGTGAAAGTGAGGTTTCAAACGGAGACGCTTACTACGGCAACCATAAAAACGTATGTCAAGCTCATAAAGACAGCACCAATTCCGTATGCATTCAAGGACATCAAAATATCCCGAGACCAAACGCCGATGCAGCAGAAACTTTACATGGAGCAAAAAAGGATATTAACCGAACGCCTAGCGAGAGGGGAGAAGAACATTCATATTACGTACAGGAATGGGGCGCCGATCATAGTTACCAGCAAAATACCAGCAACGATGCAACTAGAATAAACTCTTCTGAAACAAGAGTCTACTATCAGAATGTAAGAGGTGTTAAGAGTAAGTTAGATATGTTAATGCAATCTGATATTATATTTGATCATCATGTATTAGCTTTGACCGAAACTTGGCTTAATTCGTCAATTAATAATGCAGAAATTTTTGACTGTAATGTTTTCCAGATTTTCAGGGACGATTAAGTAGATAGAGTGAGGATGGTGTTCTTCTCGCAATTAAAAACGATATTACGTGCTCCAGAATCAATTTGTCTTTAGTAATTCAGATTGCTTCCACAATTAATATTATAGGGGTAAAGATATATACCTCCACTTTCTCTGTAGTGCTTATTGTTATTTACATCTCGCCTGAGATTTCTGTTCCCACATTTTAAAGAGTACTTGAATCGATAACTATAATACGGAACTTGCGTGATAAGTTAATTATACTAGGCGACTTCAACGTCCCATACTTTAAAGATCACAATAACAAAATGAAGTTTGACAATAAAGCAGCAGAATTCACCTTTTTCTGTCAATACTTCAAATTAAAGCAATTTAACACTATAGAGGATTGTAGTCACAGATTCCTTGATCTTGTATTTGCTAATATTGTAACACACGTGAGCAAAGCTTATGACCCTATAGTGCCTGAAGACAAATATCATCCATCCCTCCTAATAAGTTTTTACTTGAATAATAAAATCACAGCACAAAAGTTCGTTAACAGCTCAACTTCTAGAAGATACAATTTTGAGCGAGCAAATTATCCAGAACTATACCTTGGTCTCTTAAACACTGACTGGTCGTCCCTGGAAACGTGCGAAACTGTTGATCAGGCTTGCTCAGAGTTTTATGCGCTAATCTATAAAATCCTTGATATAACTGAACCAATATACCAGATAAAAACTATCAAAGAATGCTTTCCATCATGGTACTCGCAGGACATAATCACTGATATCGCGAAGAAAAACAAGTTTAGATTAAAGTTTTCCAGCACTGGCAATCAATAAAATAAAACAATAAAAATTTTTGAAAAGCTCAGGCCTGACACTAAAAGGCGAATCGAAATTGCATTTAACACTTTTAACAATAATGCTGAGTCTCATATAATTTACAAACCCTCATCGTTTTGGTCCTACGTAAATAAACAAAAAAGTGATCACAGGATCCCCGACATGATGTGTTATAATAACAAGACATCCTCGCCGCAAGAAATAGTTGATACTTTCGCCATGTACTTTAATAGTGTATTCAACAATTCAAACGAAAGATTCTTTCTTACTGATCGACCATGTCAAGCGCTACCTGGAGAAACCATCAGGATTAACGAGGGTTGCGTTGCCATAGCTATAAAAAAATTAGCAAATAAAACAATTTGCTAGAGGGCAGACGCAATTTCACAAGTATTCTGACTGTATTTAAAATCATCAGAGGTCTCATTGACTGTTCCAAATTACGAGACATGATACCCTTTAATGACCCAAGAGTAGACACACGAACGACAGCTCCACAGTTTTATCTAACAAGGACTTCAGCACTGCGATCACCGCTTCACAAAATTTGTAGTGATATGAACACCATTATGGTACACACCTTAAGCAAGAATATAGATTTATTTAATATGTCACTATTCGTATTCTCGAGCACAGTCCATAGACTCAAGGAACAGATAAAAAAATGTAAATCTTTATATAATTATAAATACCACCTGCGTGCTAATGTTACGGCAATCTATTGTTAAGATGCTACGAAATGTACATATTGTAGCCCTGTAATTGGTTCCCCGGAACTGTTGGGCTTGCTTCATTTCAAATAAATAAATTCAGTTCTGACTATTGACATCACTTCCGACAACTTTCCTGAGGCACCCCTATTATCCACAAGTTTTCAAATTAGACCTAGGGGTTTTTTCAAAAAGAATTTCCCGATAAATGTCAAAAATGACAATTTTCAAAATATCAAAGTCCTCAAAAAATTTTTAATTGCTTTTCTGACTATTAATATCACTTGCGATAACCCTCCTGAGGCACCCCTATTATTTACAAGTTTTCAAATTAGATCTAGGGGAGGTTTCAAAAAGAATTTCCAGATAAATGTCAAAAATGACAATTTTCAAAGAATCAAAGTCCCCAAAAAATTTAAATTGCATTTCTGACTATTGAAATCACTTCCAGCAACCCTCCTGAGGCACCCTATTATCCACAAGTTTTCAAATTAGACCTAGGAGTGGTTTCAAAAAGAATTTACAGATAAATGTCAAAAATGAGAATTTTCAAAGTATCAAAGTCCCCAAAAAATTTTAAATTGCATTTCCGACCATAGGCATCACTTCTCAAGAATATTTCCGGAAGTGATATCAATAGTCACAAGTGCAATTGAAATTTTTTAGGACGTTGGTATTAGAAAAATAACCAACTCTGACCTTAATCAAGAATTTCTTATAGAAACCACTCCTAGGTAAAATTTGAAAACTTGTTCATCATAGGCTGGTCTCAGGAATGTTTCCAGAAGTGATATCAATAGTCAGAATTGCAATTGAAAATTTTTTTGGGTCTCTGGTATTAGAAAAATCACCAACTTTGGAATTCATCTACAAATTTTGTCTAAACCCACTCTTTGGTCAAATTTGAAAACTTGTTGATGATAGGGAAAAATCAGGAATGTTGCCAGAAGTGATATCAGTAGTTAGAATTGCAATTGAAAATTTTTTTGGGTCTCTGGTATTAGAAAAATCACCAACTATGGAATTCATCTACAAATTCTGTCTAAAACTACTCTTAGGTCAAATTTGAAAACTTGTTGATGATAGAGTGGTCTCAGTAGTGTTTCCGGAAGTGACATCAATGGTCTGAAATGCAACATCGTCGCCCAAAGGCGTCGTCGAGGTTGCTTGAGGGAATGATAAAAGTTATAAAAATACTTAACGCAGTCTTCCTAATTCAATGCGTGTGTCTGCTGATAATTTTTAGTTCTCCGGCGACTCGGAGAAGATTCATTGTTTAAGCAAATAGGTATAACAAGTAACATTAGATTAGAAAAAAAGAATGTAGATATCTAAAGTGAGGTGTAAATCTAGTAAAGAAAATTCTTAGAAATTGAAAAAGAAAAATTGAAATAAAATAATTTTCTAAAAATTTGTTCTTAAGTTTAATTGTTTAAACAAATTGAGAAATTATTTAGTCAGAAAAGGGAACCTAATGTTCTTTTTCCGCAACTACCGAAAGCATTGTAAATGTCAGTTTTAAACTTTAATTTTTTAAGCGTTTATGTTTACCAAACACGCTCTAAGTGTAATAGTTAAACAACTGGTTTTTAATGTTGTTAGTAGAAAATAGTGTATTTATATTCGGGTGTAGAAACGGTAGTTTCATATGGAATGTAAGTTGCAAATATTGAGGAGCAGGTTGGTAGTTTGGTGCTTCAGCACACTTCACGCGGGGGCATACTTACACGGAACTTTGTTGCTCTGTAGTTGCTAAACAAAGCAGCGCAGAAAATTGTTGTATTAGACTTTTTTTCTTATTTTTTTATTTTCTATCTGTCGTTACCGGCTGGTACAGAGATGGTGGGACACCCAGTATAATAAAGAATCTGACTGAGACTTGAATAGAAAAGAAGTTAAAAAATAGTTTAGAAAGAAGAGGGAAAAGGAAGTAAAAAGTAATATGACTGGACAAACGTGAACTAAAAAAGCAAAAAGTGTACAAAGTTCTGTTATAACTTATCTGAATGGTCACGCTTTCCTGATTATTTTGCAAAAAGAAAATCATATGCACGTTCTTGAGTTATCGCTAATATAAAAAACGGAGTAACTTTGAAACTAATTAGTATAACTAGTTTCAACTAATTCAACTAATTATATAATTAGTTGAATTTCAACTAATTCAACTATTTTAACTAATTATATAATTATATTCACCTCAAACTTGGTGAAAATATTAGTTTCGATGTGAAACTAAAATCCACAAAATATTTCATCCGAATTGGTTAACTTGCTCCAAAAACTCGTAAAAATGAAAATGAAAAAAAAAATGAAAAATAAGTCCAAAATTATGTTTAAGAAATTTTGAAAAATTCCACAACGGAATATCATTTTTTTATGCCACAATTTCAGACTAATTTTGGGCGGTAATGCCGATTTTTGGGCTCTTGTATTTTTCTAAAAGAATCGAATTTTCGGTGGAGGTGCTGACTGTTGGTTGGGCTAGCACCTCCAGTACATAAAAAGCAAAAAAATAAAAATAAAAATCTTATTGTACCAAAATTTCGGGCTATTTTCAGGCTCTTCGAATTCCCCAAAATCAATTTTCCAAGTGCAAGTCCTATCACAGAAAACCTACCCTTAATTTAAAAAAAACACCTTCAGCAAAAAACAAACCTCTTCAGAATTTCGGGCTTTTAAAATCTTTCAAAATCAATTTCTCAAAAACAACCCCTAACACACAAAACCTACACTCAACTTAAGAAAACCACCTTTAGCACAAAACAAACCTCTTGAGAATTTCGGGATATTTTCGGGCTTTCGAAATCTCTAACAATCGATTTCCCAAAAACAACCCTTGCCACTCAAAGTCTACCCTTAATTGATAAAAAAATACTTTTAGGTCAAAACAAACTATAACATAATTTCTGGCTATTTTCAAGCTCTCTAAATCCCCATAAATCAGTTTCCCAGAAACAAACTTTGCCACTGAAACCTACCTTCAATTAAAAAAAAATACTTTTCGGGCAAAAGAAATTGAGCCACAATTTTTATTTTTCGAAAGATATTCAATTAAGTAATAAAATAGTTTTGAAGAATATCGATTTTATTATTTAATTGAATATCTTTCGAAAAATAAAAATTGTTGCATAATTTCTTATTCCACAATTTTATTTATCTTGTAAATGAAACACTATACCAAATAACTAATTTTAATAGAAACGTACCAAGGGAAACTGTAAAGAATCCTTTAAAGAACGCAAGGGGCTGTACTTACACTATGTAACGGATTTAGGGCCTTCTACCCCCCCCCCCCCCTCAGACATACAAACTGTAACAAAAATGTGCAGAGTGTCTGACCCCCTCCCCTTGCGCTGTTACGTAATTTCAGTACGGCCCCCAAAGAGCTATTGATAATTGAAATTCAATGTAAGTTACTTCTTTTGCCTAAAACGAAGCAAAAAACATAAATGTCCCAATAACTGTTTTTAAATAAACAATTATGACTTAAACCATTTCTTCTGTAATATGCTTCAGAATTTCTTTTAAAATTCGTTGCAATAACAATAGACTCCCTTTTGTTGATTTTATAATCCAAGATAAAGATTGGTCAACTTCAATTTTGAGTTTGCGTTTGACTGTACAGGATAAACATGTTTCCAGAATTTTTGAATGTAAAAGTCATTTTGATATTGTTTCAGAGCTCTCTGAGGAAGACTACGACATGATGCAGCCGACGGAATCTAAAAGACAGAAAATGTCGAAGAATCCATTAGAGCAAGGGGAAGATCTGGAGCCTCGACAAAATCGAGAAAGGCAAGAAACTGTCGCACAATTAGCTGAAATTGAAGACGAAGAAGACGAGGAGGAAGAGGATTATGAAAGAGATGACTAGAGAGCGCAGGAGGAAGACGATGATGAACTGGGTGCAGATGAAGAAGAGAATATCGCCGGACTGAAGGAAGAGGAAACAGAAAATGAAGGTGACAACGATAGGATCGACGAACAGGAAGAAATACCTGATGAAGGAATCGAAGAAGATGGATCAAGTGATGAGCAGCAAGAGGCACACAGAGACGAAAGAGGAAATGACGTAGATCAAGAAAGTAGAAGAGAAAATAACTTGGACACGGACGAAGATCAGGAGGAGGAGGAGGAGGAGGAGGAAGAGGAGGGCGCAGAGCGAACATTGTTCCAAAGCTTCAGAGAAAATGCAGGCATGCACATCCGTCTAGAACACAAAGATGAGCTGAAAGCAATTGATCATTTTTTGGTAACCTTAGCCCCGGAGGTGCGATATAACAGCACTTATGAAGAGATAATTGATCAATTGAAATGGATAAAAAAAATCTTTTCGACACATAAATATTTCAACGAATAAACAGGCTTTTTGGACAGCACTCGGCTGAGACAAATCGAACTTGATTTGACGTGTATACTCCTCCAAGTGTCAAGAGAAGGTTGGCAATGGTTTGAAGCCAACCAGGAAGTGTCGTTGCGGTGGATGAGGGCCGGGACTTCAGGAAACGAATTTGGCGGTCTACATACAAGTGCGTTTAGGTCCTCAATTGCGTGACCTTCTGAAAATGCCCAACATGGCCGAATTGTTATGCTACAAATTCACCAGGGTTAAGATTCATCCTGATGCTGTCGAGGACATGTACGACGGGGAAAAGTACAAAGAACTAAGTCTGCCCGGTAATTTCTTGTACAATCCTCACAATATATCGACGTTATGGACCGATGGGATTAAACTAAAGAAATCGTTTCCTACAATGTCCTACCTAGTCATTTTTGACGTCAGCGAATTGTCACCTCATGCACGGAAGAAACATCATCTTTTGGGTGGAATTTGGGTTGCAGACGAACATCCTGTATTGAATACTGTACTGCTACCGATTGTTCGTGATCTTAGAAAATTGCAGGACGTTGGGATTTCCTGGAAACCTGATGGAGTGACTGAGGTAACGACTAAGGTCCTTAAGACCATTTTCACGGCCGACTCCGTTGCAAGATCAGCTGCTTTAAGAATGAAGCAACATAACGGAAGGCATGGTTGTACGTTTAGTTTGCCCCAGGACGAATAGTAGAGCAACGACGTGTGTACCTCGTAGAGCCATGCCGCAATGCGAACCGATGAGTCAATTCGTCCCGATGCACTGAGAGTAATTCAAGAAGGAAAAGAAATAAACGTTGTGAAAGGATTCTCAGCTCTCGCAGCAATTCCGAAACTCAATGTCGTTGATGGTGTGGTCGTTGACAGCTGCCACAACTCCTTTCTTGGGGTCGCAAAGTAACAACTTACTCGTATGAGGGAAGATGTTGGCATGCCGTGGTACATTGGAAACTCACGAAACCTAACGACAATTGATGAGCGAATGATGAGAATAAAACCACCAACAAGAATTTCCAGATGCCCACAGAGCATATCGATGTATATACAGTGGAAAGCCTCGGAATGGCATAATTGGCTATTGTATTATGCACTTCCTTGTCTCGACGGGATTTTGCCGCGACGTTACCTTCTGCATTTGGCAAAATTTTCCAGAGCCATATTCATTCTCAATAACTCATCCATCTCAGCGGCTGATTTAGACACTGCAGAACATCTCCTAACGCTTTTTGTTGCGGATTTTCAGCAATGCTACGGAGAAAAGAACATGTCTTTTAACGTCCACCTCCTCACTCATGTAATCCAATCGGTACGAATTGGAGACCATTATGGGCATATTCTGCTTTTCCATTTGAGGCTTTAAATCGAACAATTTTTAATCTCATCTCAAGTCCGTACCGCAGAACCGATCAAATTGTTACACGATTCTTTCTGTCCAAATTTGTCAAAAATGCGGTAAATGCCGTAAACATTGCTCCCGAAACGCAGAAAGAAATGAAGCGTGTGTTGAAAAAATCGACACTTAATGTACCCACAGGAATGTCCGAAGGTCATCACTTTGTCCGAGTAGGAAAAGCAGTGATACGCCATCCTAATGACGAGGAAATTCTCCTGATAGAAGGTATGGGGCAAGCAATCTTTCCAGAAACCATCATAAGTGTGTACAAGAAAGCTGTAATAAATGGAGTAGAGTACCAAATGGCTGATAATGTCAACAGAAAATTCTGCAACTGTATTGTATATTGCCGAACTAGATTTTTGTTTATCCATTGTATCTTATCATACAGAGATGGAGAAGATACAATGGCTGGTATTATTGGCAGACGGATGCAGGATAGAGGCAGTGCATATGGAACATTCTACATGAGGCATATTGGACCTTCTGCGGAGACAGTGTTTTGTTCGTACCACGACATAACAGCACCAGGAACGACGATACCAGCACTAGAAAATGTTTGTGTTGTACTGTTATGTTACTACGGGGAGACGGATTAAGTTCAATGTGCCTTTTTCGGAGTGTGCAGCTTTCCAGTGTCAATGTGCCTTCTCCGGAGTGTACAGCTTTCCAGTGTCTCCATTTTCCACAGTTATTGGTTACATACCACAGTTACACGCTTCCTCGACTGTACGATCGTTTTAAGAGGAAATGATCTCTTAAGTTCTTTAAATCCCTTTAAACCCGATAATCTCCAGTCTGCTATTATGGGCGATCAAAACTATTGAAATAAATTCAACACCTATCTCCAGAAAGCCATCAGAGAATAAAGTAGAGAATCTGCTGCTCTTTTTGTAACATTTGAATGGAAAATTGTTGCGTTCTGATAAACTGTCGTTTCCAAAAATTATCACTTAAAAATGGAAACCCTGAGCTGTCAAATATCACGAAAATTCAACCTGACTCAAATATAGAATTATGCAATTAATAAGGAGACAAGTGCTCAGATGACGGCTGATACTTGCGAAATTCGTAGACGATAATCAAGGAATCTTCGCAAACATAGTAAAGATCTTTTCAATGAGCACTTATGTTTATCACTTGCTGGTGATCACCGCCTTCCCCAAAGAAGAATTTGCGAAATTATGCTCAATTGTTACAGAATTTGCTTTGAAACATGCCTCAGTGGTAATTATTTTGATTCATTTCGATATTCAATATTTGAAGAATATTATGTAAGCTACAACATTTTTTGGTTTAAATTCAATTAGTTGAAAATTGTGTAATTTAAAAATGATAAACTAGCTCTTTAAGTTGTACAATTTCTAATTGAAAGTTTTAATAGTTAAGTAATGAAAAATATAACGATCAAAATTGAATGATCTTAGATTCTAAATTTATGAACTAAAAAATTGAATCGCTCAATCTTGTACAATTTCAAATTGAAAGTCTTAATAGTTGAACAATTTTCAATCCATCGTATTTAAATTGCCAAAATGTACAAATTATTTAATTTTTTGACATTTGATTTTTTTGTTCAATTTTAATGGCTTCTTCTTTGAAATCTTACACTTTTTAATATTTTTTATTTCTAGATTGTCCAATTTTGTAAACTTCGAATTTTTACAATATAGAACGCTCTAGTTTGGAATTGTCCAATTTTGAATGTGTAATTTGAAATTTTAAACCCTTTAGGTGTAGAATTATTTAAATATTCTTTTTTCAATACTCCAAATTATAAATCGTCAAGTTTTGAAGGTTTAAATTAAAAAATTTAAATAACGAAAAAGATTTGTTAAACTGCAAAAACCCGAGACTTTTTTCTGACTCTTCTAATTATAGATAAAAAATTTTCAATAGATTAAAAAAAAACTTAAATCGTCCCTCAAATGATCTAAAATGTCACTGGCAGTTCCAATACGATTATTTCTTAAATAAACATTTGTTTCCAGTCGCAGGTCATCAGCCTTCTTGATCAGCAGCAACCATCATTTCCTGAATCGATATTTTCACAACCAGATGAGAATTCTACCTTGCAAGTCGAAAACCTTAGCAAGTTATCACTCTTGTCATTCAATGACCGCCAAGTGTTTCGAGTCTTGTTGCGATTCAACTGACTTCTCAGCAATTTTTCGACTTTTATCAACTTGTGATTCAAACGCATTCTCCAATTCCGGTGACCCCCAATGACGAAATCGAAATTTATAAATCAGTGACTAAGATTTTTCTTGCGATTGTACTAAAATCCAAATTAAAATTGTCTCGATACGTTATTATCACTTTCACTTCTATCAATCACGAAAAAAAACTATGAAAGGTACATAATGATAATCTTCTTAATTTTAATTATATCGTAGATAAAACTTAGTCTCTTATATAAATAGATTGAAAGCTATAAAAATTTTGCAAAAAAGGAGCCCAAGATGAAGTAATTTTGAACATTTTGTTGAAAGATGATATTTCAAAAATAGATAAATTTTCAATGTTTTCTTAAATCTTACTTATAGAATATCTGAAATATTAAGTATTTTGCAATGTTCTTAGGCTCATTTTTAAGATAAATGTCTATAGAATCGCAGCAGCTTATCACCATTATTGTGCAATTTCTTTTTGCATCGCACAAAGTATTAAAATTGAAACAAAAAAATTAGAAAATTTTTAAAATATTTTTTCTGCTAAGAAATATTGTTGTAAAATATATGGGTCACTCCATGAACGATAATCTGAAAACGATTGCGTTCATATTTAAGAAAATTTGTTTAATTGGTCTATAATTATGTCTTATACTTCTAGATTCGATTCGTGTATTTTAAGTATAATAAATTACACAGGCATACAAAAAAAAAGTGTGCGGAGCCAAAAAAGCGACCTATATAGCATTGTAGTATTGATCTAGCATAGTGAAAATCTGCATTGATTGGAATTTTCTGCTTACCAGTTTTTTTATTCGAGTTTGAATTTTTAGTTTAGGTCAAATTATCCCAAGTAGGCAACCATAAATCAAAAGTCGTTTTTTTCGCTGTAAAATGAATTTTTTAATAGCCCTTATTTTCGAAAAGATTTACCCAGGTTTTGGTCGCAAACAAAATTTTGTTGCAAAAGTGATTAACAATGAAAATTTAATGTTACAACATGATCAAAATTTTTCTCGTGAATGGCTTAACGGATTTTGATGATTTTTTCTGGAGAGAAATGCGAAAAGAAATCCTAAGTAGTTTCTATTATAATAGAAACTATTTAGTATTTCTTAGTAATTTCTATTATAATAGAAACTACTTAGTATTTCTTTTCGCATTTCTCTCCAGAAAAAATGTAAAATATCGTGCAAAAATATTTTTCATTTGAAAGAAAAAAAGTTCAATTTGTTTATAAACATTTGATGTCTTTTAAAACAAGTTCAATGTTTTTATATTCGGAAGAAATATTTCTGGAATGTACGTTTTTAAACAAAAATTTCAACGTAAGAATCAGCAAAATCCGTTCAGTCGTTCACGAGAAAAATGTTGATCATGTTGTAGCATTAAATTTTCATTGTTAATAACTTTTGTAACAAAATTTTGTTTGCGGTCAAAACCTGGCGAAATCTTTTGAAAATAAAGGCTATTAAAAAATTCATTTAAAGCGAAAAAAACGACTTTCGATTTATGGTTGCCTACTTAGGATAATTTAAACTAAACTAAAAAAATCAAACTCGAATAAAAAAAACTGGTAAGCGGAAAATTCCAATCAATGCAGAGTTTGACTATGCTAGATCAATACTACAATGCTATATAGGTCGCTTTTTTGGTTCCGCATACTTTTTTTTGTGTGCCTGTGTTATTTTTTATTAAGTCAGAAATAATTTTTGAAAACATGCGGACGTGTAGAACATGGCGACAGTACGTCATTTTTAAAATGAATTAAACACTAAAGTTACTTATTTAAAATTAAGTAGAGGAAAACAGTGCGATTAGGGATGATTTAAATTTATTATCTATAACGCTATTTTGGAGTTATATTTGAAATAGGAGAGGAAAAATGTGTTTGAAGTGACCTGTTAAAATTTGTCATTTTCGTAAAAGTTGATAATTCATTACAAGTAAAATACATTACCAAAAATTTTAAAACTTGTTTCAAAACGCAGATTAATATCAGCCTTTTCCATGATATTCAGTGAAATTATCCATAAAAATTGAATCCTCCAGATTTTCGTCTTCCAAAACCTAAAAATTGTCAAAAAACACCACTTTCAAACCCGCGTAAGTTCAAAAGTATTTTAGGTAGAAGGCTCAAATATTGTATGAATATTCAAGATTATGATACACCATTGGACGAAAAGTATTGAGAACTCGAACAACGCTATATATGGGGACATTCTTTTACAAATCGTACGGATTTCAGAAAAAAAAATTTTTCAAATTTTTAAATGACTTGAATTTTTGTTTTTGCATCTTCTCATTATTTTAGCTGACGGCTGTATCGGGATTTTTGTAAATTTTTTTTTTGTTATCCATATCAATTTCAAATTTTTATAAAGTTTGATGAAATGCTAAATTCTCTTGTACTTTAACCCTCAGGGTACGATCTTCAAAAAAGTTCCGATTAGTACGCACATGGGTTAGCCTAACCCAGCAACTTTGATC
>JBAGKK010368664.1:0-18771 GCA_037177015.1 Euceroptres primus
TTAATTAATAATTTAATATTTTATATTATTATTAATTTATTTACATTCCTTGAGTCTCGACAAACGGCATCACTACACAAAATTATTAAAAGTAGTGATTTTTCTACGAAATTCGGAAAAATTGTTTTTTTTTTTTAAATTATCGTATCTCGAAACCTATTAGAGATAGGTTTTTTTTTGTTTTTGTTAGAATTGTGTATACTTTCTTTTTTAGTTTGAACTTTTTTGTACAACGCAATGGAAACGGTACTTTTTTTTCACAACGCAATGGAAATGGTCGGTCCACGCAAACGTGAATTTTGAAAATTCTTTTAAAAAAAAACTCCTTTGGCAATCGATCTGTTCTAAAAAATTTTAGAGGTCATTCAGGACGTCGTCAAGAAGCTATTTCAAAGAAAATCATATCTTGGAATTATTCGGGAAAATCATGCTTTTTTACGACGTGCTGCCTGGACTATATAGTCTGGAGATACTAACCCAGAGGGACACACAACATATCATCTTCCAATTTTTCATCATTTGAATTCAATTCGACTTTTCTTAAATGTTGAATTGCCAAAATCATGTAACTGGCTGCCAGAGAAGCTACAGCTGACATAGTCGCTTTGTCTTGAATTTCTCTGAGCTCTGGAAGTATCAAATATACTACCAAGGTGATAAATAGAAAACAGGAAGACGTTATACTTAAACAGCCAAAAAGGATGTACTTCCATTCAAAATTTTGAATTTCCCCAAAGCAAACAAGAGCTATCAGTCCGTCATCGCTTTGATTTTTTTTCGAAAGACAAAACCTGCATTCCACAAAAAAAGTACTTTTAGTTCTAAAATAATTATTCCTTTTTTCTGTAATGCACAGAACTTAAAAACATAACTTTAGCAAAAGGTGAGAAATAATAACGAATAGTTTTTAATTTATTGGGTTAGAGAATTCTCACTCATTTTGAGGAATGCGTATCACATCTGATTCGGAAGTGAGCACAAGCCACATGCCATTTTCGTTGATGATGTGAAATTGATCATCTGGATCTTCCTGATCAATCAAGTACATACTGTTGGGACAATCGAGCACCACTTGACTTCCATCTGAACAATTTTTGCCAGATTCCCAAATAATATTTGGTGGACAACAATTGTTTCCTGCTGAACCCATTGAAATCATTAAGGTTAGCCATAGCCACGATATACATTCCGTGGAAGCTGCAATAAAATGAACAAAGTTTACATCATTATTAGTTAAGGAGTAAGCGGCCAAAAGTGCATAAGTCAATTTTTCATGTTTTTGAGATAATTGTCTCTTGAAGTCCATTTTTCATGTTTTTGAGATAACTGTCTCTTGAAAACGAATAATAACATCTAAATTTTAATTTCAGCATTAAAATTAGTTGACAACCACAATAAATATCAGAGAAAAAATATTTACCTATTCCCGTATTGAAGTAATTAACAAAATTAAAATGGACTTATTCACTTTTGCCCGCATATGAACAGATTTTTCAAGTTTTAAACGTAGAAACAAGAAAATAAAAGTAATTCGTATAAATATGACTACTGTGTATCATATTTTATTCCCTCAAATAATTTTTTTGTTTTAAAATCTTTATTTTTGTAACTTCACTATATTATAAAATACTGTCAAAACTGGTCAAAATGTGGTTAATTTTTTATAAATCGTGAAATTTTTTGCATATTTTTAAGAAACAGTTCATAAGGTTCATAAATCTGCAATAAATTTAAATAAATTTTTAATTTAAAAAATTTCTTTGGACTTATGCAGTTTTGGTAAAGTACAATATTTTAAAAGTGGAAATTCTTTATCTAAAAATATTTTTTCCTAAGTGGAAATTCTTTTTACCTAAAAATATTTTTTCCTAAATATAACAATGGCAGATTCTTTACCTAAAAATATTTTTTCCTAAATATAACAACGGCAGATTCTTTACCTAAAAATATTTTTTCCTAAATATAACAATGACAGACGGATTCCTAAGATCCTAAATATATAGAATCAAAGCTTATCTCAATTTTTTAAAAAATGGACATTCATTTTTGACCGCTTACTCCTCAGATAGGGTGGATCGAAAAAACCAAATTTTGAAAATCGAAATTGGAACTTTGTAGAAAAGTAGTGTATTAGGACCCTAAAAAAATATAAATAAATAATTAGATGTCGATTGATGAACGCCTTCTGATAGTGCGTTAGCAAAATGTGTTTGAAAAAATTCTTATTTTCATAGATTTGATATTTTCGTGTGCCATTTTTTTCACGTCTTTGGAAATCTTGGTCGACTCCCGAAATTTGTACAGGTTTTTAATGAACGTTCTTTAGGTAATAATTTTCGTTTAATAAACCCCTGTTCTCAAAAAAAACAATTTTAAAATCTACAGGAACGATGACAGAATTTTGTCAAGTATTTGAGGCTTTTCTACTAGTTAAAGTGAATTAGAAAAAAATTTGATAAGTTAGGGAAATCATACCTGTAAACTCTCAGTAATTTTTTTTTAAAAACTGAGTTTTGTGTAAACACTGTAAATTTTAAAAAAACTGAGTTTTGTGTTTTTTTTTAATTATCGTTTTTCAGCTAATTTTTAAAGATATTTATAATAACATTTGAGGGCGTTTTATTGATAAAAATACACTAGGAAAAAAATGGATAAGTCCATATAATCAAAAAGGAAGATGTGGCTTGTTTTCCAAAAAGTCATTTTTGTTTTTTCCAAGTTATCTTTTTCCAAATAAAATTAAAAAATCTTTTTAACTTCTGAGGGATTTTTAATAGAAAGTACACTAGGAAAAAAATTGGCAAGTCTAGAGAATCGAAAAAAGGAAGACAGCAAGTTTTAAAACTACTTTTCTATTTTTTGACATTATTTTTTTTCTTGGCTTTGATAATATTTTTAAACACCTGAGTGTTTTCCGTTAATAAAAATACACTGGAAATTTTCTTTTTTTAAATTTTATGTATTAAAAATAAGTAATTAACATATTTTGTAACGGCTTATTTTCACATTTTTGACTTTTAACAAACATTTCGGTGTCCACAAAATAAGTCAAGAAGTTCACGGAGTCAGTAATAAAAGCATATATAATAAGCGGGAGGAATCATTTGTTTTCAAAGAAAATAAGTAAAAATAAAAAAAGCAGTTACAAAAAATGCTAATTACTTATTTTTAGTTCTTCCAATTTAAAAAAAAAATTCTGGTGTATTTTTATTAATGGAAAGCCCTCAGGTGTTTAAAAATATTATCAAAG
This sequence comes from Euceroptres primus, assembly GCA_037177015.1. Lineage (NCBI taxonomy): Eukaryota > Metazoa > Arthropoda > Insecta > Hymenoptera > Figitidae > Euceroptres > Euceroptres primus. The sequence goes on from JBAGKK010368664.1 coordinate 3,251, forward strand.
CCAAGTTAAGGGTATGTGATATATAATGATGTCACGAGTTACCGACCGATTTTTTATTTACATTCAGCGCCTTTTAAGTGAGAAATGCAAATATAATGCTGAAATTTTAGGAAATAATAAGGAATAGGTATATCAAGGAATCGATGTCTGATGCGTTTCAGTTTTTATTTTGGAAAAAAAAATATTTAAAAAAAAATTTTATTTTCAAATTAAAACTAAAACGCAGCATTAATCGATGCCTTGATATATTCCTTATTATTTCCTAAAATTTCAGCATTATATTGGCATTTCTTTCGTAATAAACCCGCTGAATATAAATAAAAAATTGGTCGGTAATTCGTGACATCATTATGTAACAAACACCTTAAAAAAATAATTCCAAAAAATACAAAAATAATTACTTTTAAAACTTGCAACCTTCCTTTTTTCGATTCTTTAGATTTGCCAATTGTTTTTATAGTGCCAATTTTTTTATTATTAAAAAGCCCTCGAAAGTTGAAAAGATTTTATAATGCCATTTGGAAAAAACTAATTTGAAAAAATAAGAAAATGACTTTTTGTAAAACAGACTTGATTACATAGAATAGTTCTTATTTGCCAACTTTTTTTACTATTAAAAAGCGTTCGAAAGTTGAGAAGATTTTATAAGGCCATTTGGAAAAAAATAATTTGAAAAAATAAGAAAATGACTTTTTGTAAAATAGGATATATCTTTATTTTTGATTACATAGACTTATCAATTTTTTCCCTAGTGTATTTTTATTAGTAAAAACCCTCAGATGTTATCAATATCTTTTAAAGTCAGCTAAAAATGATAATTTAAAAAAACATAAAACTCAGTTTAAAAAAAATTTACTGTGTTTACATTTATGACTTCCCAGGCTTATCAAATTTTTTTCTGGTGTACTTTTACTAGTAGAAAAACCTCAAATGCCTGGAAAAATTCTTTCACCCTTCCTGTAGATTTTAAAATTACTTTTTAAAAACAGGGGTATATTAAACATAAATTATTGTCTACAGAACGTTAATTAAAAGGCTGTAAAAATTTTGGGAGACGGTTAAGATTTCCAAAAACGTAAAAAAAATTGGCACATACGAAAATATCAAACCTATGAAAATAAGAATTTTTTCAAACACTTTTTGCTAACACGCAATTAGAAGGCGTCCATCAATCGAAACCAAATTAATTATACTTTTGCAGGATCCAAATTCACTACTTTTCCACGTAGTTCCAATTTTGATTTCCAAAATTTTGTTTTTTCAGTCCACTTTATTATTAGTAGAGAAAAAAAAATATTGTTTCAAATTTCATTTTGTACAACTATATATCAATGAATTAAGACTAAATTTCATTCGTTTTGTTTAATTGAAGTAGTTCCTCTTATTCTGTGAAAACGTAAAAAAATGAAAATGTTACCAAATAAATTATTTACAAGAAAATAATCTGGAGTTGTAACTATCATTGCCGATATCTCACATCCGAGAAATAGATAAGTGACGTGTGAATGACGTATGAATCAATCAAACAAGCTTCTGTTCATTTTAATTGCAATCTTTTCAATTGAATCACAATGTCAAAGAATTTGAAAGATATCGATAGTACAGTTATTAGGATTGATAATTACTTTTTAATTCACACTGTCCCAAGCATTTAAGATTAGATATCAAAGTTGAATTTCACACCCAACAAAGAGCCACGAGATTTGAATGTAACTCATTCAAACATACACGTAAATATTAGATTTATATAAACAGGGATCACGGTCAGTCCCCTATTTTCCTTTTTTCTGCCTATTTTCCCCCTTTTTCTCCTTATGATATTCAAAAATGCGTACCACAATATTAAAACCTGAGAAATTCAGAATCTTCTAGAATCTTCAAAACCTTTCCCAAATTTTCTAAACTGATTCTAAATCTTCCGGACTCTTTCAATATCTTTAAAAATTTTCCTTATTCAAATCTTCTAAACTCTTCTATAACCGTCTAATATATTTTGGGTTTTCTAGAATATTTTCATAAACGCGGGGCTAACCATTACTGAATTCAGGCGTATACTTGTTCCTGAATTCCTTTGAATTCACCTTTTATTCTTTGAATTCTTTTGAATTCACCGTGTATTCTTTGAATTCATTTTGTATTTTTTGAATTATTTTTTTGAATTCACCTTGTATTATTATTTTGAATTCTTTTAAATTCAACTTTTATTCTTTGAATTCTTTTGAATTTAATTTGTATTCTTTAAATTATTTTGAATCCTTTGAATTCACTTTGTATTCTTTGAATTCTTTTGATGCCTTTGAATTCTTTTAAATTCACCTTGTATTCTTTAAATTCTTTGAATTCTTTCGAATTCTTTTCCATCTTGTACCTATTCTTTGAATTCTTTTGAGTTCACCTTGTAGTATTATTTTGAATTCAACTTTTATTCTTTGAATTCTTTTGAATTCATTTTGTATTGTGAATTCACCTTGTATTATTATTTTGAATTCGTTTTAATTCAACTTGTATTCTATGAATTCTTTCAATTCTTTTGAATTATTTTAAATTCTTTTGAATTCAATTTGTATTCTTTGACTTCTTTCGAATTCCTTTGAATTCATCTTGTACATTTTCTTTGAATTCTTTTGAATTTACCTTGTATTATTATTTTGAATTATTTCGAATTCTTTTGAATTCACCTTGTATTCTTTGAGTTATTGTGAATTCATTTAGTATTTTTTGAATTATTTTTTTGAATTCACCTTGTATTATTATTTTGAATTCTTTTGAATTCAACTTGTACTCTTTGAATTCTTTTGAATCCTTTGAATGCTTTTGAATTCTTTAAAATTCACCTTGTATTCTTTGAATTCTTTCGAATTCTTTTGAATTCATCTTGTACCTATTCTTTGAATTCTTTTCAATTCACCTTGTATTATTATTTTGAATTCTTTTGAATTCAACTTGCATTCTTTGAATTCCTTTGAATTCACTTTGTATTCTTTAAATTCTTTTGAATTATTTCGAATTATTTTAAATTTACCTTGTATTCTTTGAATTCTTTGAATTCACCTTGTATTCTGTGAATTCTTTTGAATTTATCTTGTATTCTTTCAATTATTTTGAATTCTTTTGATTTCTTTGAATTATTTTTAATTTTTTCAATACTTTTAAATTCTTTAATTCAGGTGTACATCGAAATTGCTAGTGGTTAACCCCTCGTTTTTGAATCTTTTTTTCAGGGTTCTCTTGTAATCTTACAAAATCTTAAACAGAGTGGCCGCTGGACCAGGAAACTGAGAAATGACCGTGAATTTTTTGTGACCTGGAAAAACCGGGAAATGACCGAGAATTTTTTTGTTAATCGGAAACTTTTTAAATTTTTAATGAAAAACGATTTTAATTTTCCAATAATGTGTTATATAAGGTGATTTGCTTAAATGTTATATTATGAATTTAGAAGTTCCCGCCCTATTTGTGCAAAGCGAGCAAGCAACTTGAATTCAATCTTAGAAAATGCACGAAAAAGTGCAGAAGTCATTGATGAAGAGATTAAAAAATTGAGTAACTAAATAAAACTTATTATTGTAGAAATGTTAGTAAAAGTAAAATATATCTCGTTTAACGATAACACTGTGATCTCATTTCATTTACAAAATGTAAATGCTTATATATTTTAATGTCACACTTTAGTCACTCTAGGGATTAGTTGAACTTAAAATATTTATAACACATAGATTTAAAACCAATGCTCTCGTTTAACTCATAGTGACATTTCATTATTTAAAATAGCCTAATGTTACTTTTAAAAACATATAAAAATGTTCGCCCTAAAAGCATTAATCACTAGGGCTTAGTTGAAAAACCTCCATTGGTACTTCTTCAATAATATAAACTATTTTAATGTTAAATTAAAAAGAAATTCATGTTTGTATGTTCATAATAATAAATAAAAAACATTTTAAAACTTTTAAAACTCAATGTATTAACTCTTATTCATTGTAAACTATTATTTAATGCCCGGGAAAAAATTTTCGATGACCGGGAATTTTTTTCGACGGTGAAAACGGTCACCCTATTAAAGAATCCCAAATTTTTTAATATTTTAAAAAATATACTGGACTGTTCCAGAATTATCTAGAATATTCTTAAAAATATTAAAACTTAGAACTTAAAAATATTAAAACTCAGAACTTAAAAATTTCCAAAATTCTGCAGAATAATTAAAACCCTCTAAAATCTACAAAAGACTCCCATAATCTTAAATAATTCTTCTAGACTGTTTCAAGAATCTTTCTAAAAGTCTATAGACTTTTTGAAACTCTAGAAAAAAAATCTTCAAGAGATTAGAAGATTTTACTAGTTTATGGCAGAATTGAAAAGATTTTTTAGGACTCTAAAAGATTCTGAAACAGAGTAAAATATTTTTGAAAATTATAATTGAGTTTAGGGTGTATTTGAAGATTTTAGAAAACTCTGAAAAATTCTGAAAATCTCTGTCAGAGTTTTAAAAAATTCAGAAAAATTTTAGAAGGTTCTAGATAATGCTGGAAGATTTTAGAAGATTCTGGAAGAATCAAGAAATCTCTGGAAGATTTTAAAACATTATAAAAAGCCTTATCGACAAATCATTTTCGAAAAGTCCAGAAGATTTTCTGAAGGATTTTAGAAAACTCTAGAGAGTTCCGAAAGTTCGGAAAGTCTAGTTTTTATGAGATTCTAGACAGGGATGTGAGACTTTTGAGGGATATTTTAAGATTCTGGAGAATTTTTACAGAAACTTTAGTAATTTCATAACTAAAAAATCTAAATTTTATAATCTTAATAATCTTAATCTTAATTTTTACTTTATTTATTTTTTAAAAATTTTATTTTTTTTTTGTCAGGAATTTTAGTAGGCCAGAATTTTTATATGTCGTTAATTTTTAGTCGGCAAATTTTTTGTTCGGATATGTTTTATGTCGAAATTTCACTTTCGTTAACTTCAACGAGTCAGTAAAATGTGTTTTTCGGGAATATTATATTAGCCTCTGATAATATTTTAATGATTTAATTGCTGGTTTGGTTGCAGCAGTCAATATAATTTTATTTGTTAATGACATGAGTTTTGTTTTAAAAATGTTGTATTCATTAACTTTTAATGGCTTCCTTGATATTTAAAAAAAAAATTTCTCCCTTTTTTCATCTTTTCTCGATAAAGAAATCCCTTCTTTTCCCTAGAATGTCTATGTGTGATCTCTGAATACATCTAATCTTTACGTCTGAACAAATAATTATTTATTGGTCGTTCAAGATTTTTCTGTCAATCAGCTAATTAATGAATCCGAATGGACCAATCATAAAACATTTGACAACAACTTACTCTAATCTCTAATGGTTTAAATCTAATTTATCGTCAAATTAGAGTAATATGCCAAGTGAATTGATAATCCTATTTTGGAATTAGTCGCACTGACCAGAGAGTTGTCAAAGATTGATTCACATTTTATCAACAGAGGCAATTTATGAAACCAATTTCCACCAGTCAAATTCTTTCAATTACATTTTATATTTATATTTACGATTATATAGATACAAAAAATAATTAACAAAATAATTAACCGGGCTTACCCATTAGACAAAAAAATCGTTTGAACGCTTCCTTGTCCTAGGTTTTGTCAATGTGATAAAGTTTTTAATAATATCTAGTCGTTGATAACATTTAGTTGATAAAATCGCACCGCTGTTTCGTTCTATGTCATTAGGAACTAAGGTGATGATTCCTGATGTCGATGATCAACTTCTCGACGAATGACGTTTCTATTATACGTTAGTCGTCAGTATAATAGTATATATGCATGCGAACAAAACCGGGATCAAGGGTCAATAAAACAAGTGCGATGAGCAGACGCACATCCGTACAATCCCCCTTTACCATGTACCACACCTAATCTCTTTCAATTAACACAATGAAAATTGAGAATTAAGATGTTTCCTTCAGTAAGTAGTCTTTTTTTTTTGTTTCTTCTATTAATTCTTCCCCTGAGTCTTTTTATCTATGCAGTTTTGCTATGTAGGTATACATTCTGGATGTTGAGTACTTATCGATGCTAGGAACTTTCACACAACACCAATAATGATTTTGACGTCATTTTCATATGTCCAACACGTTCCTGAAAACCAACAATAATCGATACAGATTTATTATTTCGTTCTGATGAATATACTGATATAATAATATATAATGACACTAGTGTTATTTTAGTTTTTTGACCAGGATAGGAAAAATCTTTTTCTACTTACAAAAATAGGTTTCCATCGTTTCTTGTAGATTTTTAAAATATCTTCCGTTAGCAGAAACGGATTAAAGTGGAAATGTTGGAAAACAGGGATTTTTTGAATATACATATAATGAAGATTTACGTATTATAACAAACCTACAATTTATAAAATTAAATAAAAGTTAAATTTCATTATAAAATCTAACTTAAAAATAGTAAACATTTGATATTTAAATAAATTATTATAAAGGGGAAGAAGAAGCTATAATACTGAATATTTAATTAATTAGTATTTTACTGATCATAAATTATTATAATATTTATTTATTATTATAATATTATAATATTCCTGGTACTTCAGTATACTATATTACTATATTATAGGAACTATATTAGGTACTATATTATAATACTTCCTGGTATTTTAGTAAAATAATAGATTTTCTAGGAGCATTGATGAAGGAAAGAGTTTTGGGAAGTTAATAAAATTATATTACTCAAAATCAATACTTTGCAAGAAAAAGTGTGCTTTGAAGTTAACCCTCTGCCTGTCCTACCTTATCCCCACTCCAGCGCCATAGAACGTGATTCCCATTGTCCCCACCAGGTGTCCGAATTGACGATTTTTGACGATAACGGTCGAATGACCAGGCAGAGGGTTAAACAACAGAGGTAAGAAGTCACAATAAATTTTTTTTCGAATATTACTTTCTGGCGGTTTTTACAACAAAATAGCACATAAAATTCTAAGAGGAAATTTTAAAATAGACAAAAATGTATTTTCGGGATTTCATAAAGTAAAATACTATTTTTCAAGATTATCAAATTGTCGTATCCTGGAAGCAAGTTTTCTATGTTTTTGTATTAGTTTCAAAAAGATTTATAGATATTATGCGCCACAGAATTCGAAACTTAAAAAATGACATGTAATAATATATTATTTCCTTAAATATGATTTAAAAAGTCGGTTATTTAAAAGTTTTTTAAAGATTTAATTTAAAAAGTTAATAATATTAATGATAAAGATTTAATTAATCGTTTTTAAAATATTAAAAAAAATTTGAGGCCTTTACGGTTCATAACCGTAAACATTTTTTTAATATGTTTAATAATATTTAGCATAAATACTTGTATGAATGTTAAAAACATTCCGAATAAATCCTAAATTACAATCAGATCCAAATAACTGACGATTCTTTCATCAGGTTCAAACTGTGATTGAAGGATTCTTAATTCCCCGCATAATTTGAGTCGGATTATTTTAAAATTTGAATTAACCAAATCATGTACAATTTTTCTTGTCCTTTTGTCAAATAGGAGTGTTTTAACCAAGTTTTAAGATTTATCTAGATTGATTTTAATAATCTCATACAAGAAAATAACCACATTTTTATATTTAAAATGACTTCTCAACATTTTTAAATAAAATGTACGCAAATTATATGTGATTTGATATAATATTTCAAATTTCGAATTCCATGACGTAATATTTGTGAGTCTTTCTGAAATTAATACAAAAATATAGATATATTTATAATCTATAAATATATTTATAGTCTTGCAAAATAGTGTTTTACTCTTTGATGTCCCAAATATACATTTTTGAATATTTTGGTATTTCTTTTTAGAATTTTATGTGTTATTATGTTGTTAAAAAAAACTAGAAAAAATGTTTGGAAAAAAAATTTTGCGACTTTTTACCTCTTTGTTTAACACCAAAACATCAATTTTCTTGTAAAATATTGATTTTGGGTAACTTTTAGAACTTTCCAAAGGTCTTTCCTTCGTTAAAGCTTCTAAAAAATCCATTATTAAACTAAAATTAATCAATTTGTACTAGGAGAAGATAATCGAAACAAAAATATGAATATTAGATCCTGATATATTTTAAAAACCACTGTTTTCTAACTTCTCAACTTCAATTCATTTCTGCTGAGGGAAGATATCATTTTAAAAAATTATAAAAAAACCTGGAAACCTATTTTTGTATGTAGAAAAAGATTTTTCCTATCCTGATCAAAAAACTAAGTTTTTTATTTTTGATCCACCTTAATTTACACTGAAAAAAAACATTCTTGGATCAAGAAAACGCATTTTCTTGTCCGTATTTGAGAAAATTTGTTCCCGGATCAAGAAAAAAATATTTGATTTAATGAAATTTACTTGGATCAAGTAAATTTCGTTTTTGAATACGGATAAGTTAACGCATTTTCTTGGTTCAGTGCTACTTTTTTTAAGTGTAGGTATAATATCTGTTCAATTTCTCCAATTTGGAAACTTTTTAATTTTTATCATCTCTTATTATCTCGTGGTGATTTACTTTAATTTTAATGAAGTTAAAAATCACCAATTTTACACCTGAATGACTACAGATTATTTTCCATTTTGAAAACTTAAAAAATTTACACTGTTAGAAAAAAATGGTCGCTGATTTCATTTAATAAACGTGTACATTAAATTTATTAATTTTAATATAAAAGAATATTAAATATAATTTAAATTTATTTCTATTAATATACTTGAGTATTAATTATAATACACCTCGTATATTAATTCAAATTAAATTAGACGTATATTAATTTTGCTTTGCACGCATATTAAAATTCATGTGCCTTTGTATATTAAAAATGTATAAAATTTACGATTATTTTTTTAACAGTGTATGTTTTTCTATACAAGTTGTAGCCTTTCAAGTAAGATCCAGTATCCAGTATATCCAGTATCCACCTTATTCACCTACGGTTTGTTTTTAAAAATTACACTACTTAATATATCAATAGTAGAAAAAATAGTAAATAACGAGTTCTAATTTTTATCTATATTCTTTGTTTACTTTTTACATCAAGAGTTCACTTCGAATTTTTTTTTTATTCAAACAAAATTTGGTTAAATCAACCAAATAAATGCATTGCTATATTCAACCAAAATTTTGGTTGAATCAAACAAAGTTAGTTGACTCAGTCAAAAATTTAGTTCATTCAACCCAAAGTTTTGGCCGATCAAAATATTATTAGAGTAAATCAAACGTTTATTCAAATCAAATAAATATTTATTTGAATCAATCAAAATTTGTTTTGAATATTATTCCAAAAATTTATTTGTATCAAACACACTGTTTCTTTGAACAGTCACAAATATTTGGTTATTATAACCAATCATTTGTGACTGTTCAAAGAAACAATGTATTTGATACAAATAAATTTTTTTCTGAGTTATTATTACTCAAGACTAAACATTAATTTTCGGTTATTTGAACCAACATTATAGTTACTCTAACTAAAATTTTGGATAATTGCATAAAACAATCACTTATTTTCGTGATGAATGATAATGTAGGCATCTAATATCTCTTAGAAATTTTTTTAATTCAACCAAAATTTGGTTAAATCAACCAAATAAATGCATTACAATATGGTCAAGCAAAGGTTTGGTTGAATCAAACAAAGTCTTAATTGACTCAATCAAAAACTTGATTCATTCAACCCAATTTTTGGGTCGATAAAAAAATTTGTTAGATTAACCCAAACGTTTATTCAAATCAAATAAATATTTACTTAAATGAACCAAAATTTATTTTAAGTAACCAAATATCTGTGTCTATTCAAAAAAACTGTGTGTTTGATTCGAATAAAATTTTTTTCTGAATGATGTACTGTCATTTGTCGAGCTTATTTGTGCATACAGCCATTAATAAAGTAATCGGTCAATCAAAAGTAGTGTAGCTCAATTATTCAAGCCTTAAAACTGAAACGCCTTCGCAAATAGTTCAAATAAATATATAACTAAATCTTTCAGAAATTCGTAACTTACAGAAAAATATTTTTCATTGTGCCAGTACTTTAAAACTTGAAATAATAATTGGAAAAAAAATACACCAAAAAATATAGTAGTTACGCGTTTTTATATTGGATTAAACTGCTTTTTTATTTTAAACACCATCCAACAAAGGCAGAAATATAGCAAGCTTGTTTGACTAATAATACATACCTTTAACTATATCTACTAGCAAAAATCCGTTGATTAACACGTACAGCATTTATTTTCCAAATTCGTCACTGTATACTTTGATTATTTTTATTTCACTGAATTTTTAAAATTTAATTATGAATTTTGAATTTTAAAATAAGTATCACCCTTACAAAATTTCCGTGTTTAACGCGTTTCGCAACTTGAATTGTACTGAAATGACGACAACGCGATGTAATCGCGATGTTATTCCCAGTGAGGGAGATGATACTCTCCATAGAGAGTCATCCCCACCACAATAGTTTAATTTCTTTTCACACTTCTTCATTGCCAGGGTTGGTTGATGAACAAAAATAAAGTATAATAATTCATATTTATTGGAAAAAATACACTTATTAAATTTTACTCTGCGATAAATAGGCACTCTGATGTGTCCTAAGTCCTAGCCAAAGAGGTCCCAGCAAAACTTGAAGTGTATCGCTGCAAGCAATGCACTTGAAAATATAAAACTATAACTGGAAATGAATTAAGTTACGCGAGTTTAAATAAAAATATAATATTGCGATTTTCTCAGGTTTCATTAAAGCACTCGATAGATACTGTATATTAATAACCGCATTAGCAACTTGCTTATCTAGGAATCCACAACATAACATACATATTTTGCAAAAATAATTATGGGGATACAAGAAAAAGCGCGTGACGTGTATTGACCAGTTTTTGTTTAAAAAGATCAGTTGCCAGGATTCTTAGTCGCAAAAAATAAAAATAAAAAAAACTGTATGCTGCATATGTACCTTGGCATGCAAAAACTAGTTTTAGGATGACGATACTCGTAAATTAATCGTCAAAGAATTTCTGCACGATAGGCGTGACTCGGATTCACGCTCCACGTGTCATGATTACAGCTCAAGTTAAACAGTAAAATTTCAACATATTTTTATGTCTCTGCTTATCGGTGCATCAACTTGGAAAATTTCCCTCAGACATATCGTTTTTTTCTTTCATTTGCTGAGACTTAAATTTATGTCAATAATAATTTTTGTCAATGTAATTTTTAGCTTTTGGAGATGCTGAAATTCTACGCTAGATTCGAAATTAATGAGGAATCCGGAGAACCATTGACGGATCATGACATGACTCAGTTACATTACACAAAAATTACGTCTCTTCAGGTAAGATCTTTTATGTAAAGGCCACACTCAGAAAAATATTTGTTTGATTCAAACAAAATTTGTTTGAATCAAACAAATTAGAACGTTGATATAGGGTCAAACAAATGTTCGTTTGATTCAAACAAATTCTTTATTTGTCATTATTTATTCAATTTGAATCAATTTTTATTTAGATTGAATAAATCTTTTGTTTAAATGAAATAAAGTTTTTGTTTGCTTTCAACATTTTTGTTTTAAATGAAGTAAATATTTTGTTTTTTAAATTTTATTCAGTTTTATAAATAATTTTTAAAAATTTTTAATTTTGTGGTTAAGAAATGTTAAGTGTAAAACGCCACTTTTTTTAGACTACCTGTCGGGATGCGTGGGATGATGCGTAACGACGGTACTGTAACATGTTTATGTTTTTATATTCAGTATGATCATATTCAATATGAGGTTAATGCCTTTCTATTCAGTACGATTGTAGTCTTTATTGTAAGAAATATCCTTCTGCTCTAGTAGAGTTTTTCTAAGGAACTATCATATACGGATTACATATAATTTTTGTTTAAATCAAACAAATATTTGTTTGTATAAACTCAAATGGATTTAATTTAAACACATTCTTTATTTAAATCAAACAAATTGTGCCAAACAAATTTTTTTTTTTTATTAATAAGGTAGATGTTTTTCATTTATTAAAATGAAATAAATGTTTTATTAATTGAAACAACAAATTTGTTTCTTTTAATAATATGGTATCAAACATTTTTTTTTGTTTCATTCAAACAATTTCTGAGTACATAGGTGGGTAAGCATGGTTGGTCTGCCCTAGCAGATATTTGGTTCACATTTGGGTGGTAAGTTTCTACCATTATAAGACTAATTTATCCCAACTGCCAACTTCAAAAAAATTTTTTACGAAAGTTAAGCAAACATTTTGAAAAATCAAAAAATTACATTTTCTCAAAAATGGCTGAATCAATTTCGATGGTTCAAATATATATTGTACAAGATATCACAGCAGTTCTAAAAAAAAAATGGAGAGTCAATTCTAGAAAGGAATACAAAAATTTGTTATTTAACAACAAAATAAACAATATTTTTTTCCTAACTTTTCAGTTGTACTTTTTTTTAAGATCTTCATATTGACTAAAAAAGAGCTGAGGTCAGTGTAATAACTATCTAGCAACGATTTTTAGTAGGTTATAGTAAGAAAAAAAATTGTTTATAATATTTTAAACAAATCAATGAACAAAAGCCATTTTCTCGAAATCGCAATGACTAGTTGTTTAAAATTCACAGTTTTTATATAAAATATGAGAGAAATTAATGCCTAATTGCGATTAGTTAAGAATAGCTGCTGTTTGACAATTATTTAAACAATTTTTATAAACAAATACACAGTTTTCGTACGTCACAATGAATAGGCTGAATTTTTTCAGAATCAACCAAAAATGTCTTGACAAAGACTCCTTGCTGTAATTTTTTTTGAAATTAACAACTGTTAATTATTTAAACAATATTTATAAACAAATTCACATTTTCAACTTTATTCCGCGAATAGAACCAATTGTTTTTGCGAAAGAAACTAAAAATGTATTGCCAGTGACTCCTAACTGCAATTTTGTTCAAATTGATAAAAAATATTAATTATTTACACAATTTTTATAAATAAATGCACCTTTTGACCATTTTTCCAAGAATAAACTCCAGTTTCTTAGCGCAATCAACTAAAAATGTATTGACAATGACTCTTTGCTATGATACTTTGTCAATGGACGATGACAGTTAATTATTTAAACAATTTTTATTTAAAAATGTACATTTTGGCCACTTTTGCATGAATATGCTTATTTTTTTCGTGGAATAAACAAATGTCTTACCAATGACTCCTTCTTGACATATTTGTACAATTAAAAAAAACTGTTGATTAGTTAAACAATATTTATAAACAAATTCACAGTTTGACCATTTTTCCATAATAAATATTTATTTTTTTGCGGAATTAACTAAAAAACCAAGGTCATTATATATGTGTTAATGAAAGGTGTGATGGGTTCTTGGTTATTGGCATCAAATTATCTATTTATTGGGTATCGTATCTCAACACTTTTTCTTAATTAAAAAAATATGACAAGAAGGAATAATTGGCAAGACACTTCTTGTTGATTCAGTAAAAAAAATTAATATTGATTCTGGAAAAATGGTCAAACTGTGAATTTGTTTATAACTATTGTTTAAATAATCAACCGCTTTTGTTAATTGCAGAAATATGACAAGAAGGAGTTATTGGTAAGACATTTCTAGTTTATTGCACGAAAAAAATAAGCCTATTCATTCAAAAGTGGCCAAAATGTACATTTTTTTCTAAAAATTGTTTAAATAATTAACGTTTCTTGTCCGTTAGCAAAGTATCGTAGCAAAAGAATCATTGGTAATACATTTTTAGTTGATTTCGTTAAGAAAATGGAGCCTATTCTTGGAAAAATGTTCATTTATTTATAAAAATTGTTTAAATAATTAATTTTTTTATCAATTTAAACAAAATTACAGCTAGGAGTCACTGGCAATACATTTTTAGTTGGTTTCGCAAAAAATTGGGCCTATTCGTGGAATAATGTTGAAAATGTGAATTTGTTTATAAATATTGTTTCAATAATCAACAGTTTTGTTAATTTGAGAAAAATGACAGCAAGGAGTTTTCGGCAAGACATTTTTAGTTGATTGTGCAAAAAATGTGCATTTATTTATAAAAATTGTTTAAGTAATTAATATTTTTTATCAATTTAAACAAAATTACAGCTAGGAGTCACTGGCAATACATTTTTAGTTGGTTTCGCAAAAAATTAGGCCTATTCGTGGAATAATGTTAAAAATGTGAATTTGTTTATAAATATTGTTTAAATAATTAACAGTTTTGTTAATTTGAGAAAAAATGACAGCAAGTGTCTTTGGCAAGACCAATCATGCTTACCCAGCTGGGGGCATTATTTCTCAAGTGTATCCACCCCAAACAATAAATTTCACCGATCGGGCTCAAATTTACAAAAAGTTTATTCCTATTAGATGGCACTTCAAAAAAAAAAAAAAATTGATCAGTTTGGTCAAAAAGTCGCCGAAGTAGAAGGGGTGAAATTTTTGTACTTTGCGCAAAGAGCCTCTATTTCGGATATAAATATCTTTTTATGTATGGCATATAAAAAAAAAAATCTTTCGAATGAAAAAAAATAATTGTAAAATTCAAAATTTAGCCACCATTTTTGATAATCAAAAATATTTTTGATTTTTTTTTAAAGTTCGACCCTTTTTTTCTAACTAAAAATAAAGTTCGAGATGTTTACTTGCAGGTCATTGAATAGAAACATGTCGTTTTTTGTTGTTTTTAAAAAATTGAATTTTAGGAAACCTGGTAAAATCAAAACAATTTTCCTATGTGTGAAAAAAGTTCCGGAAAATTTTTTTGCATGTACAGTTTTTGATAAGAAACAATATTCTAAGAACGGAAATTCAAAAACAAAAATTTTTTGATTTTAGAATTTTTTGAAAATTTTCAAAAATGAAATTTGTTGAATTTGGTCAATTGCGCATTTTAATGTGCAATTTACATGTAATGTACATAATATAATAAGTATAAATGTTATTTGTACATTAAAAATGTGCGATTAATGAAATTAAAAAAATTTCATTTTTGAAAATTTTCAAAAAATTCTAAAACTAACAAAAATTTTTTGTCCAATTTCTGTTTTTAGAATATTGTTTCTTATTAAAAACTGTACTTGCAAAAAAACTTTCGAATTTTTTTCGCGGATAGGAAAAATTGTTTGAATTTACCAGGTTACTTAAAATTCAATTTTTCAAAAACAACAAAAAACGACATTTGCTATTTAAGGATCTGAAAATAAGCATTTAATGCTTTATTTTAAGTTAAAAAAAAAAGAAAAAAAGGTTTAAAAAAAATTAAAAATATTTTTGATTTTCAAAAATGGTGGCTAAATTTTGAATTTTTCAAAAAGTTTTTTAATTCATTCGAAAAATTGGGAAAAAATCTATCGAAATCGTTTGGGTCAAAATTTTTTATATGCCTTACATAAAAAGATATTTATATCCGAAATAGCGGCTCTTTGCGCAAAGTACAAAAGTACCCAAAGTACCTCCG
>JBAGKK010368767.1:0-18769 GCA_037177015.1 Euceroptres primus
TTACTTTCCTTGTCCATAACTCCCCTAAAAATAAAATTTTTAAGTTATCCTTTGTAGGAATTTTATGTCACATCAATCTCCATCTATAGTGGTAATATGAACTTGATAGTGCGGGGGCAACTTTTGCATGCTTACCCCCCTAGGCCCTTTGTTAATATTTAAATCAACATCAGGGGGGGGGACATTTTTCCTTTTTCATTTTTGCTATTGCGAATCTTCAAATTGTGCGATGAAAAAATGGATTATTATGCGAGAGTATGCGCCGGAAATCTGTGGATTATGCGACGTTCGGCGATAAAACAAGAATTAACAGCTTAAAATATTCTGCGTTAGTTTCAATGTCACTTATTCATGTCATACAGGCGAGCATTATTATTTTATTAGGTTCATTATATAGTTAAGAACAAGTTCTTCACTTTTATGTTATCATATTTTATTTATATAATTTATCTCTCTACCTTGTGCATAAAATGTTAGTATATTGTTAGCCTTTAAAAATTATTAGTCAACGAAAACTGTGATATCAAAGTATTCAATATTGTACAACAAAGAAACACTTTGTAAACTTTCATTTTCAATTACATTCACTGAAAATAAATATAAAAAAAACTGAAATAAAATAATTAAAACTCTAGTTACTAATAAAATTTTATATTGAAAAGTTAGTCCTCCCCCAAGCACCCCGGCAGATATTTCGTATCTACGGGGCTACGTGACGTCACTAGAAAAGAGATGGCCACGTGTCTCTACCACCACTCCCGCTCTCCACAAGAAATAGAGGTAGAAACAGAATATGTGGTCCCGCAGGGAATTCTCGCTAGCTGGGCATGTCTGTTCTAAATGATTCGCGGGTAGGTTTTCCATTTTATAACCAACACCGCGAGGTTTGACCCTAAAGCACTGGACGCAATTGTAAATGATTCTACGCGTGGTGTTGCGACCATCGATAGGCCAATATTTTTCCTGGACTAAATATAAAGTAGATTGGGTTCCCGCATATTTTAAGGCAAGATGCGCATCAATGATAATCAATAATAGATAATTGAATAATCAATGATAATCAATAATGAATAATGGAATAATGGATAATGGAATGATTACGGGGTAGCAAAATTGGATGCTGTTCGCCATATAATAGGTTGGAATGGGACAGTCTGCCCCTACTTTAAGAATACCTTCGTCGAGAAAAGGATTCAGATTTAAAAGTTTGCTTTTTTTGTCGATTTCTTGATTGCGTGATAAGCAATCAATTTCCGTGGCGAATGCAGTTGCCTGTGCAATTTTTATTACACACTGTCGCGTGGTTCTTACTCCGATGTAGGAAAGAGGGCCGGTTGAATTGATTAAGTTCTTTGGATTAACATTGTAACGAAATCTGCGGCAATAAACGATTACATGAGGCAATCGGCCAAAGGAATTAAAATCCTGAAAGAAATCTGATTTTTATGACGTTATTTTCATTGAAACCTGTGAAGATGAACATTGCGTGTTTTGGGAATGTCGATAGGCGCAATTGACATTTGAGGCCAGGAAACGTCATCTTGGCTTAGCCAGTGAGGTCTGTGTTGCCAAATATTATGAACTAGAAAGTCTTTGAGTAATTGACCTCGAGACGAGAAGTCGACAGGATTATCGTAAGTGGGTACGTGCTTCCACTCGTGATGCTGAGTGAGCTCCTGAATCTGAGCTACGCGATTTGATACGAACGTTTTTAATATATGTGGAGACGTTTGAATCCAGTGAAGACTAATTGTGGAATCTGATCAAAATACAGCTCTACATAATTTCAAATGCTGTAGAGATTGTACAATAGCTGCATAGAGTTGAGACAATAAGAGGCCGGCATACAATTCCCATCGAGGAAGTATCACCGTTTGTACTGGCGCGACCAGAGACTTGGAGCCTACGAGAGCTACGTGGTAGTTGCCGAATTTGTCTGTCGAGCACAGGTAAATGCATGATGGGACCTAATAAGCCTAATGGATGAAATAATCGTGCTATTTCTGCGAGTACAGTGCGCTTAGTTATTTGAAACTTAGATTTTTCAGTATTTTCTACTATTTTATAGATAATTCTATTCTCGCATGAATTCCAATAGAGTCCTAAAGTTTTAATTGTGTCAGATGAATTAAGGGACATATGTTCAGTCTCAAACTTTTCTGACAAATCGCGAGTTAATCTGGGATCGTTGGATGCCCATTTACGCAGGCTAAACCCGCCCTTCTTAACTAGCTGAATTAAATCGTCGCGCAGAGCGGAGGCTTCTTCGAAAGTGGCAGCCCCTGACGCAAGATGTTCAAAGTAAAAATCGCGAGCTAGAACGGTGAAAGCAAGAGGATGAGAACGATATTCGTCTTGTGCAAGTTGCGAAAGCACCCTTGTAGCGAGAAACGGCGCGGAATCTGTGCCATAAGTGAGCGCTTTTAATGTGTAGATTTTTAGCGGTTCAGTAAGATTTTCTCGCCAGAGAATTTTTTGTTAAATACAATCGACTGAGAATATTTTGACTTGCCGGTACATTTTTTCAATGTCGACTGTTAAAACATAGGGAAAGGACCGCAAACGCGTATAAAATGAGAAAAGGTTGTCTTGAATCGTCGACCCAACCGTTAATGTGTCATTTAGCGAGACACTGCTCGAAGTTTCCGCGGATCCATGAAAAACTACTCCAGTTTTTGTGGTTAAACTGTCACCTTTTATAACTGCATGGTGAGGCAAGAAGAAGCCTGATTTAGTACGATCACTGTCACGAGATTCAGACATGCGATTAAGCTGTATATATTCCTGCATGAATTTAGCGTAGCTGTCTTTTATATCCTGACATTTCGCGAACTTACTTTCTAACCCGTGAAATCTCCGTAAAGTCATTTTATAAGAATCACCTATTTTAGATTTATTTTTGTTAAACGGTAAATTTACAGTGTAGCGACCGGTGCTGTCTCGTTTAACATTTTCGGTAAAGTGCTCTTCACAGGCCTGCTCTTCCTGTGATAAACGTTTTTTAATAGGAACTTGCTCGATATCCCAGAATCATGTAAGCTCATCGTATTCAGACAGATTTTCTGTTTGCAAAGAACTACACGTGACCTCCTGTGATTTCGAGCAATTCAGATGAACTTCACCTGCAACTATCCAACCTAAATGCCTTTTTTTGTAAAACGGCTTCGTGAGCCTTTATTTTCATTTAGCCTGTACACAGAAGTTTATAGAATAGTTTAACGCCTAGCAGGGCATGAACTTCTGATGGCCTATGAAATCTAGGGTCCGCAAGTCTTATATTAGCTGGAATTCGCAGTGACTTTCGATCAATGTAGATCGCAAGTAAAGGATTTGAAACCTCCGGTACGAGTTAGAATGTAACCCTTTTCTTCGTTAAAGCGCGATTGTATACGCGCGGTTGTGGAAGATTTAATATCTGTGAACATGGAACTTAATCCTTTTACTGGGATGTCTTCAGTCCTAGTCGCTAATTTTAGGAGACGTGCCATTTTTTCAGACAAAAAATTGGATTGAGATCCGTTATCTAACATCACCGTGCACGTATGAGGTTTGCCTTGACTGTCAAAAATATCGACAAATTCGGTGGATAACAGATCATGCGATGCTGTCCGAACGTGAATATTCTGAATCAAAGACTTGCAATTAATTTTATCAGAATTCTCCGTTTTCTCAGAGTCGGTATGCAGAAGTCAATTATGGCGCTTTCCACATTTTCTGCAGGTCCCACCACGACAATCGCTGAGCTACTGATTGGGGTAAAGATAATTAGAGCAAAGAGACGCCCCTTAAAAAAAGTCAATGCGCTCCTTAAGAGATAGTTTCAGGAAGCTTTCGCACGAATAAATACTGTGCTCACCTTGACAGTGATAACAACGTAGCTTGCTGGAATTTGCGAGATATGCGGATGCGACTATGTATTATTCTGATGCGCGCGCTTATTATCGTATCTTACATCGGACTTCGGTTCTGAATTGGATTGTGATCTCAACAGCGATTGAGTAAATTTTATTTCGTCGAATTTAGCTCGACGTTACAAAAATTCCTAGAATTGTTTCATTGTGGGAACCGCGGAAGAGCTCGAATGTGTTTCTGTAGCTAATCGAGGAACGCGCGGACCGAGGATTCCTTTAAAACAGGCTGTAGATCAAGGATTGATTTGACATGACTTTCGATTATGACTTTTTTATTGTCGTATATATCTTGCAGTAATTTCCAAGCTACTTTATAATTTTCCGAAGAAGTTTCAATAGTCGCGATCAAATCTGACGCTTCATCCTCTAAGCAGCTTTTTAAATGTACTAATTTTTCAACATCTTGAATTTTACTGTTGCTGTGCTTTAAACGTATCAGCGAAACCTAACCACATCTCGTATTTCCCGCTGAATTTGGGTAAATTTAGAAACGGGAGCTTATAACTGTGAGCTGTCTCGACATTTTGGATAGCCGCGGACGAGCCTGCTTGAAACGCCTAAGCTTGAAACTGTGCTAAATCTTAGATCTGGATTTGACGTTAATAATTTTTTAATTTTTCCGGAAATGGATCTATTTTCGAATGAAGTGCGCTTATCGAACTGTTTGGCTACTTCTGTCGTATCTGTTACTAAAAAATCTAGCCGCGTTTGAACTGATTCAAATTCCGACCAAGTCTCTTTATGTTTTTCTAACCGCTCTTCGAGGTCTAGAGAGGCTAAGTCTGTTGCACTTGTTATCCGTGTTAACATTGTTTCAGTGTTTGTTAACATGGGTTTTGTAAAATATATTCGACATGGGAAAAAGCAGGGGGTTCTACAATGGAATGGGTTCGCAAAAAAGGAGCAGTCGCAAAGGCTCAGTTGGAAAAGATATTCAAAGATAAGATTCTTGATTGTGGTACATTTTTTCACCGTGCTATTCGCGGTTTATCAGGAACTCCAGACGGTCATCTCCAGAAAAGTGGTCACCTCGTGGAAGTGAAATGTCCATTCAGTGTTGCTGGAGACAGTACAATTAGGGACGCTTATTTGCGCGAAGTGAAGGCAATCAAAGGATTATTTACAGACAAAACTTGTATAGCCATACATACGTCTCATGAATACTATTATCAAGTACAGTTGCAACTGAATGTAGTTGTTACCAACTACATTCAGTTGTAACTGTACTTGAACAGTTTTAGTATGAATGTAGTTTACCAACTACATTCAGTTGCAACTGTACTTAAACAGTTTTGCTACTTTATGGTTTGAACGCCAACTGATTACAAGGCCATTCGCATAGAAAGAGATGACACGTTTCGGAAAACTAAGATGCAACCGAAGTTGATCTTGTTTTATGAAACATTTTTTAGAGCCAGAATTAGTGGATAGTCGACTAATTAGAAGAATGCGAGTAAAAGACCCTCATATTCTGGAAGCACAAAAAAGGCACAAGGCTTTAAAATTAGAAAATGCCAAGAAGAAGCAAATGAAAGATGATGAAAAAATCGGTAGTAACTGACATATATACATTGCATGCCGTACAAGAATGCTTCAATTGAATTAAATAAATGTATTTTGTTATCATACTTGCCTTTGAAATTCGTACAAAAGATCGTACATATGTGTAGATGAAGTAAAATTGTTACAAAATAAAAACTAAATAGACAACAAATACCTGCTTGCGTTGTAATTCGCTTAAGGAAAACTTACATATGTGTAAATAAAGTAACCTTGACAAAAAATATAAATAAATAGACATAAAACACTAGATTGCGTTGATATTCGTGCAAGGATATGGCACAAAACAAAAAGAAATTATTATCGATTTATGGAGTAACTCAAACGTACTTGCGTTGAAATTCACGCAAGGAGAACGTAAATACACCGGCTTTAAATGAATAATTCACGCAAGAATACAGTCTTTACGGTGTTACATAAGGTCTGAATATTTTTACACAAGAGTAGGTGGAAGGCATAAAAAATATGGGGTGTAGTGTAGATCGCCTCCAAGCTGGTGTACCCTGGGTAACGCAGAATGATCTACAGGCAATTTTTTGCTCCTATCACTTCGAAATGAACAGGTCCGATTTTCCTTTTCGTGGTCAATAGCACTGCTTCGGTCTTCTCTGGGGCCAGTTGCAGTCTTCTCTTCGTCATCCACTTTTCAATCCTCAGGATCGCAACATTTGCGGAGTTTATGAGCATAGATAGATAGATAGATAGATAGATAGATAAATAGATAGATAGATAGATAGATAGATATATAGATAGATAGATAGATAGATAGATAGATGGCTAGATAGATAGATAGATAGATAGATAGACAGACAGACAGACAGACATACAGACAGACATACAGACAGACAGACAGACAGATAGATAGATAGATAGATAGATATATAGATAGATAGATTGTTTTTTTTAATAGAGGTATGGGCAAATGCATTTTCGCACAGAGTGTGACTTAACCTAAAAGACTGTAATACCCACTAAATCCGGATCCTCTTGTCGTTCTCATCACACTTCGCAACGTAAACCGCGTGAGCATTACTACAATGCGAGTGTTGTCCTTTTTATTAACTCTTGTCTACGTTCTCTGATTTCTCTATGCTCCTTCTCTTTTGTTTCGATAATTGCTTGTATAACATTTTGCGTGGTTGTCCACCCTTTGGTCGATTCAAGAAGTGTCGTCATCATATTTTCTGGCGTGAAAGTCTTACTTGTCTGGTTTTTAAAGTCTTGTCTGAGTTCCTTCCACCTTATACATACGAATAGTGTATGGCTTACGTCATCGGTGTCATCACAGTAGTGTCATTTGTCTGTACTCCATCTGTTTCTTTTATGAAGGTATGCCATGTAGCAGCCATGGCCTGATATTGCCTGTGACAGGTAATAGTTTATTTCGCCGTGTTTACGTTCTAGCCATGCTCTGATATTCGGTATCAGTCTCCAGGTTCAGCGCCCGTGCTTACCGTTCGATTACTTTTGCTGCCACCTTTGCATCAGGTTCACTCTGCATTAGTTTAGGTCCACACCTTCGTATTTCTCCTTTCTTTGAATTGCCAGCAGCTCGATCGGGGGAATCTCCGCTATCACTCCGACGCCTTCGGCTGAAATCGTGCGGTACCCGCTGCATACTCTCACTCCAATGACCTTTTGTATGCGGCGCAATTTCTTTAACAGGTCCTTCCTTTTCAATGCTTTATACCAGATGGGAGCAGCATATAGCACTTGTAAGTGCACCACGCTTATCAGCAGTCTCCTCTTGGATGCCCTTGGACCTCTCATACTGGGCATAAGACTTGCCAAGGCTGACATTGTTTTTGCCGCCTTTGCGGCTGCCTTGTTTATATGATCTCTGAAATTGAGCTTAGTGTCCAGCCACACTCCCAGTTGCTTTAGGGATTTTTGGGGATGTATCTCAACACCTTGGACGTTAAAGCTGATTGGGCTAATCTTGGTTGTCAGGAGTATTGCCTCTGTTTTTTCAGGTGCTATCTGAAGTTTCTTGTCCTTTAACCATTTAACGATTCTAAGTAACGCTGTGTTTGCATTCACCATAAGCAGAGTTTCATTGGATGCTGTGACCAACATGGCTAAATCGTCAGCAAAGTCGACCAGTAGAACTCTTTGTGGAAGCTCCAGTCTCAGGAGATCGTCGTATTGAGTGTTCCAGAGGGTTGGTCCTAGAACCGAACTTTGCGGGGCTCCGCTGGTAACATCGCTCGTCCTTGTCTTGCCTTCAGCCTCGAATATCAAAGCCCGGTCCGAGAGATATGAGGCTACCAAACCTATGAGGTTCTCATCTATACCTCTTCTTCGTAGGTCATCAAGGATAACTTGCCACGAGGCACTATTAAAAGCATTTCTAAGGTCTAGTGTTACTAGCGCACACAGACGTCGGCATTTTTTCGAGCTGCTTTTTCCGTTATACCTACTATCTCCTTGATAGCATCTACTGTTTGACGACCTTCTCTGAAGCCGTACTGCCAGAACTCTAGTATGATCTAGCTCCTTTTTGAGCCTCCCGAGTATAAGATACTCATACAGCTTCCCCTCAGCGTCAATCAGACATATAGGCCTGAATGAGCTTGGGTCTTTAGTTGGTTTGTTTCCTTTTCGGACGAAAAGAAGCAATCTGCTTTATTATTTCTGGTGGAACACTTCCTGGGCCTGGTGCTTTGTTGCACTTTATTTTTATGCTCGCCGACTTCAGCTCTTCTTTAGTGAACGATTGGAATTCCGAAGGCCTTACGTGCTCGAAATCTACCGGTTCATGTACTGGGCAGAGGTGTTTTACCACCTCCTCTGTGGCCTTTAAAGTCAACTGACGTTTCGGTGGGTATCCCTGAAGTCTTTTCTTCACTATTTGGTAACCCTCCCCCCAAACTTCGTTACAGATGGTAGTCCAACCGCCTTTTTTCGCTACCTTGATGGTACTTTGTAGCACTTTTTGTCTCTGAACTAATTCTTACCAAAGAAGACGCCTCAGAATAGCGTTGTTCTTCTTCTTTCCAGCTCTGGTATATTTTCGTCTTGTGCGGATGCAGTTTTGTTGGATATCTGCAATTTCCTGACTCCACCAGTACTTGGGTTCTCCCCACTTGACTAGTTTTGTCGTTGGCATGCAGGCATCGCAGACCTTTCTCATCGTGTTTGAGAATCCTTCAGCCGATGTTGTGGCCTCATCCATCGCTATGTATTCTAGGGCTTGCTGTTGTTTTTCTATGTTGATCTTCTTGGGATTCCAACGTCTGTTCGTTCCGGTTTGGCTATGGTAGCGAGATTTGTCTCCTATTGTGTAGGTGATGTATTTATGATCACTTAGGGACTCTTTTTGGGATACTTCCCAATCCATAATCTTCCTTCAAATCCTTGCCGTCGCGAACGTTATGTCAAGAATCGAACCATAGTTGAACCTTTCGAATGTTGGTTCCTCTCCAACATTATGTATGGTGAAGTCATGTTCCGCTATCCATTCGGTCACAACTTCTCCTCTTTTGTCCGTGAAGCTCATGCCCCATTGTGGAGATTTGGCGTTGAAGTCACCAACAACTATTACCTCCCCCGATCTAGCTCTAGCTTCATTGCTTATCTGATCTAGGTACTCCGACAACTGCTCAATATTTTTGTTTGGTGAGGCTTAGCAGCTGTATAACGTAAAGGACGGCATAGCTACCCAGCAGAAATTTTTACCAGATCCGTGCAAGACTATGGGAATATTGTTATCCAACATCTTAATAGCTGTATCTACTTCTTCATCGTAGATCCAATCACTCCTACCTTCTATAGCTTTGATGTTGGGTTCGTATAGCGCAAACACTTCTGCACCCATTTCTTCAGCAGTATCCAGGGCCATATCTACCGCAGGGCGACTCCTATTCGTATTAATTTGCAATATCCTCATTTTTTTTGAGGTGTGGTTGGTCTCTGAGTCCTGTTTTGTTGTTCCCTGTGACCTCCGTGTCTATTAGTCTGATGACCCTCTTTTCCGCATTTTAGGCAGAAAGACTGGTTCTGGCAGTTTGCTACTCGATGCCCTTTCTTTCCGCATTTCATACAGAGTTTTTCCCTATCAGGTCCGCTGCAGTCTGCCCTTGCATGGCTCTGTCCCTAGCATTTAGAGCAGTGGTTATCCCTTAGTCTTTCCGATATTCTGCAGGAGGTCCAGCCGATTTTCATATTTCCATTCTTTAGGATTCGGTCGGCATCGAATTCGCGCATTATCAAGGTCACATTTTGTTGGTACCCATAGGCGGGTCTAAGTGCTCTCACCTCAAAGTCCTCTGTTTTTATATCAATAGACTTCGATACAGCTACTTGGATTTCTGTAAGAGTTGTCATGTCGTCCATTCCTCTAATGTGGAGGACCTTCTTTCTCCTCAGAAGCGATGTAGTGGCTGCTGGCACTTTATCTATGATTTCCTTTCTGAGGTTCTCCGCCATGTTTCCACTGTTAGGAACTGTTAGTAGGAGGTCTCCGTTTTTCGTCTACCTTATGCCTTTAATATTTACTCCGATAGTCGTAGGGTCTACTGTTTGCTTAACCGCTTTCAATATGTCGGCATAGTTCTTGCCCTTCATTTGCACTAGAAGGGCGTCTTGTTTTTGACCCTGAATTCGTGCAGGTTTTCTGCCCTGTTGTCCCTTTCATTTTTGTTATCAGACTGGGTCTCGCGATTTTCTTTTCTTGTTTTTCACGTCTTCTCCTTGGAATGTTTGTACACCTCTATATGGATATCTGTATCGATAAATACAAATTCCATCATACGGACAAGAACGAGCCTTATCCGGTATCGCGATTATTTCCCATTCGTCATCTTGCATGTGGTGCTTAATTTCTTTTAGGGCCTGGAATAGCAGCTTATCTTGGCCGTCATATTTGGCCCCTAGATCATGATGCATAGGGTAATATATGCTTCTGGTTACTTGTTTGATACTTCCTTCCGCGTCAGGGAAACTCAGGGAATGTAGCATTCTTGCTACTTCACCTGCCTTCTTGCCTTGCTTTAAGAGCCCTACACGACCCCCAAACTTTTCTATGCCTTAGTTTATTTCCTCCAAGCTCGACTGCAGACTCACCGTGTATGGTAGAAGAATGTCTGTCTCCTGTGAGGCATCACATACATGTCCCTCTTTGTCGATGGCTTTCCGGAAAATTCCGTCTTTCCAATCATCTTCAGTTATTGAAAACCTATCGAATGTTTCATCTTTTTTCAGTTCTCTTCTTCGTGCCTGAAGCTTCTGTACCGTCAGGCATTTCAGGCATTTACCTTGGGGGTCAAGTTCCGTGTTATCGTGGAGAGTCTTTGGTTCCCCTTGCATGCTCTCCAGAAACCTCTTTTGGTCTGCTTCCATTGTCCTAATTCTTGTAAGAAGCATATCATTTTCTCGTTTGAGTTGATCCACTTCGCTTTCTCCCTTTACGGCAAATGCATTGTCCATCCATTTCTCGAACTCTTTTGGGCGAAGTATTTCAGCCTGCAGAGTAAGGGCACTGCTTATGTCCAAGAGTTTCGTCTTAGGCTTGTACATGCTTAGTAGCACATTTGCTAGCCTTTTAGCTTGGGTTTCTATTTGCTCCATCGCGGAAAGATAAACGCTCTCGTTTGTCTTGAATTCCATGAAGTCTCTTTCAGGTATACTGCCCTTCCTCTTCCTTTTAGAAGCGTTGGCCTTTGACAAGTCATCTTTTATTTGACAAATGTCTTCTCTCCGCAGTTCCGGTAATGAGTGAGTTCTAATTCTAGGTGGCGGCCTCAGAATAGAGCTTCTCTTTTCAAACGGATTAATATCCGTGTCTCTCATGTCCATGTTCAATGCCGTTTCGTTACCATTTTTTCTGTCCGGGATGGAAGATGCCATACAGTTTGGCCAGCGCATCGTGCGTGGAGGGACGGGCCGAAATAACTGGAAACGGGTATACCCTCGGAACTCTGTCCTATCCCAGTTCCTCGAGGCCCAGCCTTCGTTTAACCGGTCCCGGAAAACACGGACGGACCGGAACTCGCCCGGAGCACTGCAGATTCCGACCTCTGCAGCCACCACGCACTCCCTGATCAAGGCCCGAAGGGGCTGGCTCCTGATTTCCCACTGCAACTGACACTTCGGCAGAGCAAGCTCACATCAGCCCCTCTACCACGCCGGTGGAAACAGCCGACGCAGTTCAGGGCACTCCCAGTGGTCTACAGGGGGAACCGATTGTGTGTTTGGTCCGCGGAACGTATTTTATTGCCGTCCTTCCCTCTGTTTCCAGCGAGCACTCCCCTATCCGCCACCCAGGGACGCTTTAAGTAGGGGCCTCACCTCCCCTCCACCGCAGACAACTGCGGTGGTCCTTGGGATAGATAGATAGATAGATAGATAGATAGATAGGTAGATAGAAAAAATGGATAGATAGATAGACACTTAGCTGGTGCAAAGGTATCAGGTAGCTGCTCCTTCCGCAGACCTATGTTCTCTGCCTCTATAGTCCTGATTTGCCTACGAAGCTTTTCGTTCTTGCTTCTCAAATCCTTCTCCGCATCACTGCCAGCCCAACCACTAAGAGACCTATTAGTTCGTTTTTGAAGGTCATTGGATTGGAGAATCTTCGATTGGAGCATCAGAGCGCTACTTATGTTGCAGAGCTCCGTCTTGGGATAGTACATACTGCTAAGGACCTCCGCTAAGTCTCTTGAGAGAGAACAAATTTGTTCTATCACGTCCGCTTCGGAACTTGCCTAAGTTTCACTTCGCGTGACTTCTTTTTCAGGGGTAGATTCCCTTCCTTTTCCTTTTTGGCGGATTGGTTTCCGTTGAGCTCTTATTACTTCTGCTTTCCTTGCTGAATTCGGATAAACGGATAAACGAATTTCGGATAAACGGATAAACGAATTCGGGTAAACGGATAAACGAATTTCGGATGACGCGTTCTATTTCTAGGTGGAGTCCTCAAAATAGAGCTCCTCTTCGCGAACGGGTCAACTTCGGTGTCTGCTCTGTCCGTTTCCATTGACCTATCTCTCAGGCCCTTGTCAATAGCCATTTCGTCATCCTTACTTCTGTCCGGGAAAAAGGTTGCCATAAAGTTTAGCCAGCGCATCGTGCGTGGACGGGCGGGCTGAAATAACTGAGAACGGGTATACTCTTGGAACTCTGTCCTACCCCAGTTCCCTGGGGCCCAGCCTTCGTTTAACCGGTCCCGGAAAACACGGGCGGACCAGAACTCGCCCGGAGCACTGCAGATTCCGACCTCTGCAGCCACCACGCACTCTCTGATCAAGGCCCGAAGGGGCTGGCTCCTGATTCCCCACTTCGGCAGGGTAAGCTCACATCAGCCCCTCCACCATGCCGCCGGAAACAGCCGACACAGTTCAGGGTACTCCCAGTGGTCTACAGGGGGAACCGATCGTGTGTTTGGTCCGCGGGACGTATTTAATTTCCGTCCTGCCCTCTGTTTCCAGTGAGCACTCCCCTATCCGCCACCCGGGGACGCACCAAGTAAGGGGCCTCACCTCCCTTCCACCGCAGACAACTGCGGTGGTCCTTGGAGATAGATAAATAGATAGATAGATAGATAGATAGATAGATAGATAGTTAGGTAGGTAGGTAGGTAGGTAGTTAGGTTTGTTTTTTGTAGTAGGAGAAGGGGAAATTTCATAAGAGACACCCAGCTCTTGTTCGGGTAGTGTCGGATTTTTACCGACTAAAACCACCTTCCCTTCCGCGTCTACCAAAGACCCCGGAACCGCGTGAGCATTACTTCAGGGCCATTGGTCATGGACGCACTTTTGTCGAAGACCGAAACCTCCTTTTCTAAGCCTCGCGACTCGTTCTAGTCAGAAAACCCTTAAGGTTTTCTTTTTGCTGTCGGAGGCGGGCGCGGAGTCACCGTCTGCCGACACTGGGCTGTCTTGTGTCCCTCCAGACCGCACTTGCGACAGTTGCCACTGTGGTCTTCTCCGGTGCATTTCCGGGCAATGTGCCTGGGATTGTGGCAACGGTAGCACCGGGTTTCGGCACTGTGCGCCTTCATCCGGCAGTATACCCAGTCGACCTTAAGTCGGGCTGCCAGCTCTAACTTTCTGGCAGAGACTTCGTCCAGCTCAACGAAGGCTAGGATACAGTCCCTGTTGCTCCTTTTTGTCAAGTTGATCCCAGGCGAAGCATCTATGTGCTCTTCTAGGACCGCCCTGATAGCTTCCTCTATATCCACGACCTCGGTCGTCTCCACAAGGTAGTAGACCACCAGTTTTCTTCTTGGGACAAGGTGACGAACACCACTGTCGTCGCCAAGAGCCCCTGCAAAAGCAGTTCCGAAACACTCCCTGTCCTCCTTTGTGGCTTTGAGCTCTATAAGCACATCGCCGGTTCTTCTCTTCCTGATGGTCTTGACAGAAACGCCAAGGTCGTCAGGTTTGACAGTCGCCTGGACATCCTTTAGGGCGTCCGCATAATTTCTCCCAGGAGCAGGCTTGATGGCGATAGTTTTCCTTGGAATTTTCCTCTTTCTTGGCCTCTTCGGTTGGGCACTCTGTTCCTTTATTGTTCGATTTTTGGTCGTCCTTACCTCTTTGGGTTTCTCACCGCTGTCTTTAGGCAGCTTGTTCTTCTTTTTCCGCCTACTTGAGGCCTCAGTCCACTCACCCTCATCTTGGGTTTTGAACTTCTCGGGCGCTGGCTTCTTCTCAGAAGCCCTTATTGAGCTCGGACTTGGCTAACTGTCTGCACCCTCAGACTCTCTTGTTGTCCTTGGTATAGGCTTTCTTCCTACATCCTCAAGCTGCTGTTTCGCCTAGAGACTGTCATATTTGACCCTCAAGTTTTGCACTTGAAGGCGGAGACTGATATTTTCATCAATTATCTCCTCTATGAGCGCCTCTTCAGAACATTCTTCGATTTTTTGCATCCAACTTTGGAGACCCATCGACCGTACGATCCCCACTTCATAAAGTAGAAGGCTGCAGATGTCGCACATCTCCTTTTTTGGCTTGTACGCCTCCCTCAAGAGCTCCGCCATCTTTGCAACAGCCTGGGTGACTGTCTCCATGAATTTGTGGCAGGTTTTTGCGTTCTCCTGCTTCGTGGTGTTGCTCACTTCTAGAGTGCTGCCTCGCCTCTTTCGTTTCGCCCCGTGCGTCGCCTCATACAGCGAAAGGGTCCTAGTTCTGCGTGGTGTCCTCCCGGAAGAGTTCATTGCCGCCAGAACGTCCGCCTAGTACTCCATCCAGTATGACCACTTTTCAACCTAGGAATACCAGACTCTGCCTGGCCTTGCCCTGACCTTCGCCTAGTACTCCACCCAGTATAAGGTTGACAACTCCTTAACCTATGAATATTAGACTTGGCCTAGTGTTAGCCTCGCCAACGTCACTTCGGTCACAATCCTGATCAAAAATTGCACCTCAGGATCGTCGACTCCGACTAATACTTCCATCAAGTAGAACACAGCTCTCGAGAATCTGGGTTGAATCAATGCAGATCCCACTGCATTCACTTGCTAGCTCACTGCGTAGCGTCGAACGTAACCTATCTCTTCATGCTGTCTACCGCAACAGTACTGCGCTGGTTCGGCGATTTCATTAAATCCCGAAAGTCTTGAACCTTGTACCGGTCATTTGGCAGAACTGCTGTTACTCTGAAGAGCCCTTTTTGAACAATATTAATAATATGAAATTATAAACGAGATTCAAAGAATACGAAGTGCTCTCTTTGGCTGCACGCTATCAAATGTCCAGCAAAATCTCTTCTTCCCTTCGTCGTCAGACCACATTGTTTATAATACTTGGTTCTCTGAAGTGAGTCCTGTTTACGCCATCGCTACAAGTCTAATGTAGACCAAACCCTCTTAGCACCACGTAGCCATTTAGCCTGGGCTCCGTAAAATAGTCTCCACATTTGACCTTTCTGACTCTACGTCGTCCCCGAAGTTTGGAAATTTCTGCCGCCTCTTGAAAAGCATCAAAGAGAAAGAAAAATTTAGTTATAGGGGTTTAGTTCGCTAAGTTAACAATGATTGCGATCCAATGGTTGCTCCATTATCAGAGTGATTAGCTCTAACTCTAGAGTCCCACTGCGTCACTACCACTGCCAGGATTTCCGGTCTGTCTGTCAGTAGTACAGCCCAGCATAATATCTCTGACTTCTATCATTCATCAGATTTTAC
Organism: Euceroptres primus; assembly: GCA_037177015.1. Taxonomy (NCBI): domain Eukaryota; kingdom Metazoa; phylum Arthropoda; class Insecta; order Hymenoptera; family Figitidae; genus Euceroptres; species Euceroptres primus. The sequence continues at coordinate 15,601 of JBAGKK010368767.1, forward strand.
CTCGCGCGACCTTACTACTATCATTCGTCACATAATTCCCTAAACTACTGACCTTGACCGTTGGTCTGGTCCTCCACCGAAAACGAAGCCCACGTGAACCCTGACCAGGGGACACACGCCAGAGTTTCCGACTCGCAGCCCTTTTAAATGGTCCAACCTGCGCCAGAGGTTAAGCCCACATTTTCCTTGACCACTAGAAAACGCCAGAACCTGTGACTCGGCCCAGGCTTTAAAGGTCTTTAAATCAAAGATGACATTATCTACATACGGCCTTTCCAGTGTCACGCCGTAGCATCAAAATGACCCACGGAGTTAGTTGGTCCCCTGCCGCCACCGTTCGCTGTCCTAGGAGACTTTTTCATGTCCCAAACATCCTAGACTTCATAACGATCCTTCGGCAACACAGCTCTGACATTGAACGAACGCCTTAAACGTCAATTGGCAGCTCTCGCCAGTCGCTGCTCGGCTAGCTGCAACCATTTCCACGTCAGCCATGCACCTTATTGCACGGGCGGTTTGAATCAACGTGCATCAACCTTTTCCTTTAGCTCTGCTTGCTTAAGGTCTGTTGATCATTAGACTTCTCTCCTGAGTTCTTGAAGATCCAGTCGACCTAGAGTCGCCCAAAATTCACCAGACAGTATTGCTTGACTGCATTAGCTAATGCAGTCTAGCAATACTCTGGGTTTATACCCAAAGATAGTCTGATTCGAGATGGACTCTTTCCACAAAACAATCTTTCTTTTCCCCAAACGATAAACTGAAAAATGGAAGACATTAAAATATTTTAATACCAATATAAAGCCAAAGAAATACTTCTCTGTTTCAATATCAAATATAGTTTTCTTCCGATTCGTTTTCAGCCACCATGCTCCTGATGGAAGACTTGGAATGTGTGGAAAATGAATGCGCACTTCCTTTGTCAATAATTATTTTCTTAGAGACTCCGAAATATCGAATTGCTCGTCATATGCCTTAATGACATATTTTGCTTTGGTATTGTATATCGGTTGCTATCAATGAATTTAGTACACACTCTCCGTTGGCCCTTGGTGTAATGCATGAAAGAACTGAAACCTTATCAATCGAATAAAGGATCCTGGTTTCTGACCAGACTTAATTTAAAGTAAACCAGTTTAAACAAGTATTGTGTAAAGTATCTTTGATCATCATCACACATCGTGTCCACTATATTAGCCATTTATTTTCATCCTAATTTTTCAAAAATACACTCCCTTTCAAGTGATACTTCTCAAAATACTGCTTAAATATACTTCTCGATATACTGAAATCATACTCTCGATATACTGAACTCATACTCTAGAAATACTGCTTTCTTTTTCACTATAAAAACCTTTATTTCAACTTCAATACCTCTGATAATTACTTTTTAATTTTCATCATAATACTTTGAGCCTCATTACTTTCCTTAATTTTTAAACCTAATAAGTGATGTAATATTGTAAATTCTGTTTAGTGTGTTTGGTAGAAATCTATTTTCGCTTACACTATGAAACGAAATACTTATTGTTTGGTATATCTAAGTTAAGAAAGGAATAAACTATGCTTCTTGTTTTAAAATTTTCTAAAACTATTTGTCTAAATAATAAATATCACGGTCCAAAGTTAGCCTGACTTTGAAGAATGATATCTCGAATTTTAATGATTCTTTCAAGAATGCACAAAACAACAATCCTAGATTCATTCTTTATAAAGAAGTTGGCACATCCTACAAATAAATTGTTATTAAATTAGCGTCAAAAACAGATTTCCACAAGAGGACTATAAGTGGGTAATTCAGGGAAATTTAACGAGAGAAAGTTCTGATCCTAGTGACTGAACAGTGAAACAACCAGTTTGGGCCGCCCACTCACTGCTCTGCATGCGCTTCATCTCACCCCGTTACGTTTAAGGCTTGTAAGATCTGTTTAGCTTCTAACAAACGGAAGTAAGACAAACAACTGGTACAGCATTCAAGGACATTTTCCTTAATTTAGTTTTAAATTTATTTTTCCAAGTTCAGCTTGCTTCGAAAGCCAGAATGTTTCATTTGTTTTTCGAGAAAAAATGTCAAAAAATTAGTTTTCGGACACTTACTGGATTTGTACGTTTCATGACATTCTGATTCGAATGATATATACTTTACAGAACACTTTCTTTAATAACTATTAAAATATTTACATTTACATTTCTCAACAAACCATTTTATGAAAAAAAAAATTTTTTGCGAAAAACGATTCAAACCTGAAATGCAAATTGCCTAAATTCCAAAAGTAGTTTGGAGTAATGGCTTATTAGTTCAACTGGGGAAATGATTAGAATACATAAGATTTCTCTTTATCTAAAATAATAATTGTATCAGTGTCTTGAAAGTTCAGATACTGTGCTAATTTTGCACAGACTAAGAACGTCAATATATTGATTTATAACGATAATTATTAAAAACTGCAAAACTAGAGTAGTAGCTTATCATTTGAACTTTCGAAATATATGAAATAAATCAGGTTTTTCTTTATATTTGCGGAGCAAATAGCCTTTTATGTCAAACAATAATTCTGTCGCTAGTTTCAAGTTTCAGAATCCGAACTAAAAGTGAACAACTTAGAATGCAAATATGTTTATTTATAATGATAATTATTGAAAACTACAAAACAGGAGTAGTAGCTTATCATTTGACAAGCTAAAAAAAGACTTATTTAGACAATTTTTACTTAGATAGTTGGGTTTTTGCTCAAAAACTTAAAATATTAGGAATTTCGTCTGGCATGTGCTTTCCTTTACACGTATGTTTGAATAGATTGGTAAACTTTTTGTGCCCAAAAAGTTTAAAGCCCCAGGACCGCGGTTTAAAATGTTGTTTAAAATTTGAAAAAATTGGGCAATTCATTTTTCACTAAATGAAAGCAGATTAGGGGGTGAGAGCTGAAAAAAATAAAAGTTTTGTTTTGGTACACCCTAAATCCTACTGTGCAATTTGTCTTTTTTTTCTCTATTTCAAAAACTTGTTTTCCTTGTTCGTGGAAAGGGTCCTCACCTGGGACTTGGTCGAGGCTAAGGCTGTCATAAAACTGTGACCAGGTATAGAGGATTATAATTTTGAAAAAAACATTTTTGCAGTTTTGCAATTAGCAAACTGATAGTTAAAAAATCACAATCTACGTATTTTCAC
>JBAGKK010368870.1:0-18766 GCA_037177015.1 Euceroptres primus
ACACACACACACACACACACACACACACACCCACACACACACACACACACACACACACACACACACACACACACACATATATATATATATATATATATATATATCACTTATTTTTTACTTGTCAGGAAAATATATGTTATAAAGGTTCAAAATAAAATTAAACATTATATGAAAAAGAGAAGAATATATGAAAAATATATGAAAAAGAGAAAGCTATTACCATTTATCACACTTTACCATATACAAATTGAAAATTCACAGTGCATTGAATTAATTTTTGGAAGCTTGCCATCTTCATCGTGATGTACATGGAAAAAATCCGGATTACTAAGTTTTGGCTCTTAACACCTTTCCTAAAATGTGTGTTTCTAGATAGAAACTGAATAAATCTTCAAAGATTTTGGATTTATGATTATAAAAACACTTTTCATTTTTCTATCCAAACTATAAACTTTTAAAAACATTTCTTATTTAACTAACATATAAATAAGTAAGCAGTTGTATCATTTTGAAATTTTGTTTTAATGAATCTTAAATGTCTAAGCAGCTTGAGTAATTTAACATTTCATTCAAGAGATTTGCACTTGAATTTCAATACATGCAACCTCGTGTGTGGTAAATGGTTATCGATAACATCCAAACGATTAAACTTATAGCCATGGTTTTGCACGCTTTAGGTGACTAGCCGATCGATAGGCAAATATTATGAAGAGAAATTACAGTGTTTACATCATTACACTACATTAAACCCTTATTTAAAATCCATAAAAGTTAATTTTTATAAAATTCAGCAAAAAGGGAAACTTAATTTTATTTTATGTTGCGAAAGAGATACCAAAACATTTACTAATACCAATATTTACTTTATTTAATTGTTTACTTTATTTAAAACCAAAAAAACTACAAAATTTTGTACACATTAAAGTCTTTTTTAAGTCTCACCCCCAAATTTTTGTGTTATTTGCCGAATTTTTGGAGTATTAATTTATTTTTATTGTTCGTTAATACTGTTCCACATTTAGAAGAGTACAAACGTTTTAAGGAATCTTTAGTTACGAACGTTTATTAAATTCTGTATCAGGCATGAATGAAATCTGGAATAGCAGAAAGATACAGTGAATTGCTGGAAAATATGTAATTTAGCTTCATAAACAAAATTACTGCGTCTTCTGAGCACCTAAGGTACTTGTTTGAAGTAGCACTTGTCCACAAGTACTTTGCTTAATACGTACTCAACTTTGCGATAGTTGACATTTGCGGTACTTTGGTATTTGATACACCATGCTTAAGTGGTATCGCAAACAGCGCTATTTTTTGATAATTATTCTATTTTCGACATGCAAGACACCTAAGATATTTGCTTGCTTCTCCCAGCGAGTCCACGCAGTTTTCTGTGGGTGGTGTTAAATATAGAGTTTAACACACGTGCCATTACTATATATTGCATCTTTAACGAGGAAAAAGGCCGTCCTCGATTTATTAATAATCTTTCAATAATAAACATCAGTGTACTTTAATCCCATTTCTAGGGCAAGTTCATCATAAACTTTTATTTAGGTATTTTAAGTTAATTATTTAGTGTTCCAAATTGTTATAAACAGTTTGACATCAACTTTTTATTCATTCTGAGAAAATAATATGAAAATTATTTTCTTAAATTGAATTTTGTAAATAAAATATTTATTTATTTAAATTTATTTCTTTACTGAAAATTATTTTGTCGTCACTTAAATTAATAACATGTGAGAGAATATCTATTTTTAAAAGGTGGGAGCATTGTTACTAACTTTTCACTGAAGTATTATTTTATCACTGCTCCTCTTTGGCAAGAGGACAGGAAAAGTGAGAGTTACACTTATATCAGTAAAAGTAGAGTACATTTATCTGCGGATGTCCAAACAGAATACCATTTCGCATATTTCACAGTTTCATTTTTGTTGTGTTGGTCTGATCCAATGATGTGGTTAGTCATTTTGTTTTGAAGGAAGTAGATAGTGTTCTAGATGATTTATTTTCTCTTTCTCGACAACAAGGAATATTCTTTTTATTTCTTCAATATTGCAAATATTTTCCAAAAGTGCTTGAAATTAATTTCAACTAATTTTGGAAAGTTTATTCTAGTGTAATAATAATGAAAAAAAACTTTGCACCAGAAAAAATTATGGAAAATTGAAGCTTCAATTTTAATTAACAATTTTGTTTTAATTGACCATATAATTAGATATACTACTGTTCAAGATTTTAATGTGGAGAATTGTACACTTTTGGAAATCGTTTTGCCACTAAATTCAATTTCAACGGAATCTTGAACTTAGGAGGACTGCTTGTACAACTGACTTTCCTTCGAGAGACATGTTTCAGAGCAGGTTGGTACGACGCTCAATATCCGAGAGCACACATCCGAGAGTTCTCTCTTGAGAAAAGAAGTAGGCCACTTAAATAATTTTCTCTGAAATTTATCTAAATTCTTAAACATTTATCAACAATAAGTATTTGGGATAATAAATTCTCTTAAAATGTCTTAAAATATTGTTTAAATGTTAAACTTCTAATTAATTTTATTATTAATAACATTAATTATGATAAATATAATAACAGTTTATGCAATACAATAAACACAGTAAAAAAGAATATTTAAAATTGTTACACCTTAAAATGGTTTCGATTAAATTCAGTAAAATTTTATCTTAATTTAAAATTTAAAAATGAAATAGAGAGATCAAGGAATATATTTGTGATAGTTATAAATTCTATACGAAAATAACTCCTATACCTATGTTTCTGCGTAATAAGCATGGAGTCTTACTTGAGTTCTGAATATTTTTAAGTAATGTGAATGCATAGGAAGTTGATGTATTTTAGGATTAAAAATCATTTTCGGGGAATTTGACAGGAAAAAATGAAGTCGAACGTCCCTAACCTCAGAAGTCACTAAGTTCGCAATGTATGACGTTCGACCTTGAGAATATAAATATTTGAAAAATCTTTTAAAAATATTCCGAAAACAGGTAAAAATTATTAAAAATATGGAAAACATCTGTGATTGCGCTATTTATTTGATATTGACTACACATCTTCAGTATATCCTCCCGTTTGATAAAATTTTGAATGATTAATGAATTATTTATTTAATTAATGAATTATTAATGAATTGAATTAAAGTAGATAAATATAACATTTTGTAAAACATATTGTGCAAAAATAGTGATTATTATTTACTGCTATTTGGAAATACTAATAATAAATCGATTTTCAACTGTATGAAAATCTTCGTTAGCCTAAAATTAACAAATCTACGTCGTATTCTGAATAGTTTAAATCATGATCTTCGAGTTTTATCTTAAAATAGCAAAATCGTAAAACCTGACACAAAACTTGGGGACAAACTATGGAGCAATTTTTCGCATCTTTAACTGTAAAATTTTCAACTTATTACTCCATAATCATCTTTTCCAACTAATTTGAATCGATTTTCATAAGCCCAAATTATTAAAGAAAATATTTTTGATATTATTTAGCAGTTTTCTATTTTAAATTTGTAGTTTGGGACATCGCGTAATCTGACATTTTTCAAACATTTTTATTTATAATTTCTAAACGAAGTCGTCTAAAATTTTGAAACTTTCCTAAATTGTGCCCTGATGTTAGTACTTTGCTCAGATATATTTAGAAAAAATTAATTTATCACAGGATATGTGAAAAATGATAGGGACTAAAAATAGTCAACTTTTTGGCAATGACCCAGATAATCAATAATTACCATCCAATTTAATATCCATTAGGAATTAAAAACATATAATGAAAATGAATTTATGAATCTGGAATGTAAATGTAAAGCTGGAATGTAAACAAGCCTTGTTCTGCTCTCGTGATGATGACAGGGATGATGAATAAGGGCTAATGCGAAATAAATCTAGTGCTAGTTTGGCTCGATTTTGGTATCCAATGTCAAATTCTGACTTAATGTATGACTAATGGAAAAGGGTTACTGAATAAATGGATAACAGGATATATTTAGGGAAAATTGGAAAATAATTGGCGTATAAGATTGGTGAATCATACTAAATAAATAATTTCTCTTTACATCAGACATATTTGAAGACATGAGAATGACAACTCGGTAAAGATCATTTAAAGTTGGTCCCTAAATTAGGTTATTTTAACTATTACTTTTGGGGGGCCAACTTCAAATGGTCTTTAACGAGTTTTTATTCTCATGTCTTCATTTAAAAGATAGATGACTCTTTATTCAGAGTATAGGAATTTAATTTTTTATTTCTCTAAGATAGCAAATTCATAAGTGAACAGGATAACAACTGTATCCATACTCCTGCAAAATTTACGATTGAAGTTTTGTAAATATTGTATTTAACCTTAAGAAGCAAGAATTTTCATTTTTAGACTTTCTATTTTAAGTTATTTCCTTCTGGAATGTTTTATGTTGGTCATGTTATGAGAATATGTAGAGATCTTAACGTGGAAGCGATGAATGTAGCGGCAAAATTAGGCGCAGCGCGAGAGGTCGATATTCTTCACTTTGAGGTTTATTCAGGTGATGTTGAATGAACATACCTCGACTTTTCACTTCTGCTCTTGTTAAAAATAACTAAAAATGTCTTCAATAGGCCATGAAGTGAAAATAACGTTTTCAATTTCTCATTCCTACAAGGACGTGCACGTACTTTTATTATTTTCTAAAGTAGAAAATATTTCTTTGATAATTCAGTTCAATGGAGCATCGCCTGAATAATATTAGGAAAAAAATATCTAAACAACATTAATGCATAAACTGAGAAAAAATGTTGCAGGTAATTTTGTAGAATTTTTATTCAGACAACTTCACGACTTTCAAAATACATGTACTGTCATGGAAAAAAATGAAAATTTAATCGATGTTTGGGTAAAATTTATCCTGTGAAGTTAATTTTTGTTGCACATAATTTTTACCCCAGAATCGACATAAACTTTATGTTTCGTTTTTTCAGTGAGAGCAAAAGCAAAGGAATATCTAATTAGTTCAACTATTATTGGGTCGTTACTCAGTTGTTATTGGTTATTGGATGTTTATGCAATTAAATATTAAATTAATAATAGAGTAAGGTTGAAAAAAGTGAATTCGTCTTCTTAACAGGACCTGTTTCTTTAAAATCAAATGTAATCTTCCTGATAAGCGAAATGAGACAGTTTACTGTGTTTTTGTAACAATAGATAGATATGGAGTTTAAAAGGCATTCACACTGCCGACAATACGAGAACAGGGTACAAAGCGGTATAATAGCTAGCAGCTCTACTCGACCAGTCAACACTCGATAGATCGCTCTTGAGACTAGGTATAGTGTACAATATACTTACATGTATAAGCCATTCAACGTAAAGTCAAGTGTGTTTTGAAATAAAGAAGCCTTCGAATTCTCGTCGCAAAACAAGAGTGAATAACCGGAATCACAAAGGATTGTAAAGAAAAATTGTATGGCTATGTATAACAAGAAGAGGCACAGTTTCTCAGTAAGTTAAAAAAAATTACGGAGCCATAATAATCTAAATTAAATGCAATGTAAAAAAATCGGAGAAAAATAATCTAAACTAAATGCAATGTACAATAATTAAAAATCAATGCTTCGTTGTTGTATGTGCCAGCTCAATTCTTCAAAGCAAATTTCACAAAAAAATATAAAAGCTAATTTATGTTTTTTGTTGAATTTGTTGTTGTCTAAAACATTTTTGAGGGTAGGGGCATCTACAAAAGAACAGAATATTCGCATTGATTGCGAGAAATTTCAAAAATTATGCGACTTGAAGTCCAGAATTTGTCTGAATTGAAATGGACTTGATTACTAATATCTATTCTCTATTTTTTTATTTTTATCTCACCTTTTTTGAATCTTATGCCATTACAGAAGGTTTGACATTTAAATTACAAAGGTCTTAACATTTAGGCAACCTAAATTTCTGATATACATATTTGGTTGTTATTGAAGGACTCTGAGAAGTCAAACCTAAATATTTCTGTCGTATTCATCTAAATATTCCAATTTTCAGGTGTTATTTTTTTTTAAGTTCATATATGTGTTCAGGATTTTCATTACACACGATCACTCATTCTTCAATCTTCATGGTTTGGGCGAAAGAATAATACACCATATCCTATGTTTACACTTGAGGGAACATGAGACAAAGTGAAATGAATGAACAAAAGAATAGTTGATGCATTGCCGAGATTATTGTGGTTTTTCCAACATTTCATTCTCTCTGATATGTGGCACAATATGTAAGAATATTCTACGCTAGGAAAGAGAAGGGTGCATCAGAAATAAAGCTACATTCATTCTTTCAGGGCAAATAGGAAAAGATTATTGTAATTGTAATTGTAATTTATTGAAAATGTCCCTAGGTCTAAGTAACCCTCTAAGGAATAAAAATATTACTGAAGAGTGTGATTCATCGATGAAAAAATCTAAATTTAGTTTTATATTAAAATTATATTATTCAAAAATCTTTTTTTAAGGCAAAAGGACCAAATCCGGATCAAGGGTCCAAATGAGAATCACTATTATTTTTGCCACAGATAACTGCAATTGCAAATTAAATGTTTGAGAAACGTTTAGCTTAATAAATAAACTAAACATTTTACAAAAATGTAGTTTATAATTGCATTTATTTACAGCAAAAGCATAATAATAATTCACATTTGGACCCCTGATCCGGATTTGGTTCCATTGTCTTATGCTTTAAAAAAATTATTTTAAATGTTTATTGCAAAATGATGTACTTTTTAACCAAAATTTAGGTTAATCATAAATAAATACTTGGGTTCTTTTTAATAAAATCAAGCATAGAAGTAACTTCAGTTTGAAAAATTTCTGGAGCAGCGAATCTTTTTTACACTTTTTTCACAAATTCTCATGGCTAAAAATTTATTAATAGAAACACTATCATTCGGAATAAAAATGAAGGAAAAAATTGACATCACGCTTACGTTTTCTGAAATTTGCTCTTTTCCACCTAGGTTTAAATCATTTCTTAAAAATAATTTACTTTCAAGAACAAAATTTTTGCAAGAAAAAAAGAATTGTTACAACCCCCTAACTTTGTTTGTACCCTACAATTAAGAATTTGTAACAAATGTCAAAATTCTCAGACCCCCAGGTAGAAAAATGATGCATAATCTATACATAATGAACTATGGGTAGTCACTATGTAAAAAATTATGCATAAAATATTGCAAACAAATGACAACTAATTTTCAACTGCTTCCAACATTTTGATACTTTCAGATTTATTGAATATGCATAATTTATGCATAATTTTTGGCATAGTGACTACCTATTGTTCATTATGCATAGATTATGCATAATTTTTCCAACTGAGCCAAAACCTTTTCAATTTTTAATCGCTTTCGCCAAGAAAAATTACCCATCAAATTTTCACCTTTACTCTTAAAAATAAGCATATTCAGAGGCTGAAATTTTTGCAACAGAAAATAATCATATTTTGGTCCGGAAAGTGTCAGAAAATGTTTCATATTCCCAACATTTTCAAAAATCACCCTTTTGCAACCTCTTCACTAAAAAGGTATTTGCAAAACATTAAATTGCAAAACCGAACGTCTCAACGAAAAATTATTTTATTTGAACACAAAAATTGCCAACAAAAATTTAATCCCCTCTAAACTTTTTAGAACTCAGCTTTGTTATGTAATAAATTTCTAAATTTCATATGAAATATTCAAAATCTGAGATATTTTTAAGGGGTGAAAAGTTTTATTACCAAATAAAATTATTTTACATCAAAAACTGTTTACTCTCCCAGTTTAAATTTTTCGTTGATCCTAAAAGATTGCAGATTGCAGTCACCTAAAAATAGAAACTTCTGCTTCAAATTTTCCTTACTCTATTCAGTTCCTTTTCGCAATTCAAATATTCGAAATCCAGTTACTGGTAAATCCTTAAAGCTTCGTTAGTTCCAGGATTCGCTTCGAGTGAAAGTCTACTTCTTTTTTTTTGTAAAGCCAACGTCTTTGTTTCTTGTATAAGATCGTGTGGGGGATGAAAAATATTTTTTTGCGGGTGTGAGAGATTACTTAAATTCGCAGAGGTCGCCCTTCAAGTAGGCAACTCAAAGGTCCTCTTCCTCTGACTAGAAAGTGGGTGATGAAGTGGGTGAGAGGGGTTGCAGAACGAGAGAGTGAGTGAGATAGAGAGGAAGAGAGACTGAGAAGGGGTAACAGAATATAGGAAAACTGGGAGAGGGTGTGTCCATGGCATTTAGCCAACGCCGTAGTGCAGCAGTTCCCTAGCTGCCGACTAACCCTGCGCTATATCACCTCGTTATGCTGCACCTCTTTCGGACATTGAACATCGCTTCAAATTAGGCACTGATGATTTTAATCAATTCACGCCATTAATCTATTTTCCTAAAGTACAACCAATCCCAGCAAATCAGATTACATTCGAGGCGATTTAATGGGTTTTAATTATTGTCGAAATTTAAAGACCAAACGATGTGGTGGCGAGCCACGAACCTTTCGCCTCATCCGGAAATCGAAATCCAAGTTTAAATTGATGTAACTCTGACGGGGTTGAACCTATTGGTGTATCCTATTTGAAACTGTATTTCCGGATCATTCGGGTCAAAATGAAAACATAGCTTTCCAATTTTTCCACTTTTGCTCTACATTTCAAGTGACATTTGTCGAATTTTCAATTTATATTTTCATTTTAAATATTGTGAAATTTTCAATTGGTTTGTAAAAATATTCACCATGAACAATTAGGAAATTCAGGGTTGCTACAAGACCTGGAAAACCTGGAGTTATCGTGGAATTTTGAAAAAGTTCTGGAAAAGCTGTAAAAGTCATGGGATTTTTAAAAACTGAATAAAAATCTTTTAACAATATCTCTTTTAAGGGATTAGCCTTACTTGTAAGGCAAGAAAAAAGCGATTTCTTTTGGAAAAAACGTGTACATATTTTTTTATAAAAGTTTCTTTGTTCAATAAAGTAATATTTAAAGACTATTTCGTACAATTTTCATGTAAAAATAATTAATTATTAAAAAATTATAGTAGATGCCGAGAAATGCCTTTTTAAAAAACATGCTTTGCAGTGAGCACTTCTGCTTGAAACTGGATTATCTAAAATAAAAAATCGAAAATAATTTACTTAATATATTAGTTTATCTAGTCTTTAATCAAAGCGTTTGAGAAAAAATTAATTTGGGGCAAAATGGACGTTGAAAGTGAAGTGACCGATTTTCAAAATCATACACTTCAGTTTCAACGTTCGCCATTTTGTCCTACATTATTTTGTCTCAAATTCTTCGATTAAAGGTTACATAAACTAACGTATTAACTAAATTATTTTCGATTTTTGATTTTAGATGATTCAGTTCCAAGCAGGAGGGAATTGTTTCCAAAATTAGACCTGAAAAAACTGAAAAAGACCTGGAATTTTAAAATTGGAATTCTGTAGCAACTCAGGAAATTCCATGGTACAACACTCAGAGAAAGCTTATTTTCAAGTTAAAAAAATCGTTTTTTAACCTCTTTCTTGATTCGATGTGAAAATTCAAAATGGAATTATTGGAATTTTCAGAATTCCTGAAAGTAATAGAAAATTAATGGATTTATGGGAATTATGAAGAAAATGCTGTAATTATTATGGAATTTATGTAATTATATGGAATTAATTAGGAATTACTAGAATTCCGATTTCATTGATGCTTAGTATTAATTTGAAATTTATGGGAATGCTTGTAGAATTACTGGAATTACTATGGAATAACTATGGAATTACTGGAAGTACTTCCGGAATTAATTGCAGTTATTGGAATTACTGGAAGCATTTGGAATTAATTGAAATTTGGAATTGATTAGAATTAGTGGAATTAGTTCTAGAATTGTAATTGGTTGAATACAAAAATTTTAAGTTGTTAACCCCTCAATATTAAAAAAAACATTTTTTTTTATTCAGATAATATATGTTTGAATAAAACAAATTTTTGTTAATCCCATAGCAATGCAATTATATTTTTGATTTAACCAAATTTTGTTTGAATGTAAAAAACTTTTTTCTCAGTGAAATATAAAATATTTGTAATCGAAAACATTCTCTGTTGTGGTATTAGGTCGATCTATTCAGCGGGAAAAATATTAAAAATGGGAAAGTTTAAATTAAAAGTGTTTAAAGTAGGTTTATTTTAAAATTTAAAAAATTTGTTAGGATTGAAAATTAATGATAGAATTATTGTTACGTCACAACCAATTGAGCCAGAAAGTGGAGAAATTACCCCTTAGTCTTCCCTCCTCATGAATCTTTGTAAATATATAAAGTTGAATAAATTTGGAAAATTTAAAATTTTATTTTTTTATATTTTGAAAAAAATCACAAAAAACGTACCATTTATTGCCAACCTCTATAAATTTTTATGTGACTCGAATTTTTTAAATAAAATTTTGAATAAAAAAAATTTTATATGATTTCAATTAGTTCATCGATTTATACGCCTGATCTTTTTGATCTCACTGACTTTGGTTTTCCGGCCGATGCACCAAAAATCAATATGGTTTATAATAATATAATTGAAAATTATATTTATTGTAAATTATACTTTGAAGATTGAAAGCATTTAAACCTATTTTCTTTACAATTTTCAGTATCAAGAATATTCAATTCTAGATTTGGAAAATCGAATGCTTCAAATAATTGAAAGTGTTTGAACTTTATTGTTGTCCGAATAAATTATAATTTAAATTTAAAAGCAATAATAAATAAAATAGAAAGCTTTTAAAATTGGAAGTTTTTAAAAATGCAAATTTTTACTCAAATTGAAAAAGAAGCTTCCATAATGAAAACATACATATTTATTAGATTTAAAGGAAGTGGAGAATTATAATAATAAGTATATAAGTTTGATTTACGATAGAATGGAGGCTATTACCCTAATTATTTCATAGAAGTAAATCCTAAGGCAAAACCACAGAGTGCACTAATTAGATTGCAATTGTATTCTCCATTAGTGGAAACGTTGTAAATTCGAATGCATTTTTAACAAATTGAAGTCATTTGTTAAGGTAACATTTTTTTTTACCTTTTTAATAAATAAACCACTTTCTTTTAGAAATTATTTCCAGCGTAGACGATATTCTAACAAGTTTCAAGAAAAAAGCTTTTATTTTGTAGAAAATATTAATCTTTATTTCATTAAATAAGATATTTTTTGAACGGAGAGCGTGCTTTTAGCTTTAAAATACAGAATTAAGTGTTTAAACGAAATAAGAAACTCCAAAATGAAGGGTGATAATTTTGTGATTATCAGAGGATCAAGTCAACGAGCGAGAGGATTCTTGGCAACGATTTCATCAAGTTCACGGTCGTCTGGCCGGCGGCGAACTCGCATTTTCTATAGGGATGACTTTCCCATTGTACGAAAAATTGTAATCTTGGCCCGGTATCTACCAAAGAGCAATTACTCTAAACTTCTGCAAATTCCGGTTCAAGCTCAACATTTAAAAACTCTTTGAAAAGAGATTTAGAAATTCTTTCATGTTAGCGATTTTTATAAATATCTGTCTTTTCGAATTAGAATAGCCGGAAAAATTAGTCTGAGAACTTTTAAACTAGAGGACTTAAGAAGTTAGGTGTTCTTTACTCTTAAAAGTGTGAAAGCTTTTCAAATTTGTCAATAATACAGTTTCCAGGAATCACACTCAGTCCCCTACTCCCTCTTTTCCTCCTTATTTTTCTCGAAATGTCCTAAAATCTCTTAAAATGAGATATTTCCCATTTTTCTCCCTTTTTTTCGAAGTTTTTCAAGTTTTTTGTCAAGAATTATCATAAATAGAAATTTATAACATTCAAAAATGGTGATTGCTTTCAACTATTATTAATTTATGTTTTTATCATTTTAAAATAATGTTTTGAATATGGTTTAAAAATTTTTTATCCCTATTTAAAAAATTTTTAATTTAACTTATTTGCAATGTTCTATTCATTCATTATTTAATAAAATTTACTCAGATTTAAATTACGTTTCAACTACTTTTTTAAAATTAAACAATAAATTCATTTTTTGCTGTAACCGTGAAATTTTCATATCTATTATTAAAAAAATTATATTTGATTCTTTTACTAGTGAGAAAAAAATTATAGTTAAGGATGCTCGACCCTTTGACATAAGTTCAATCTAAAGAACGGTTTATATATGTAGAAGCAGGAAAAAAAGAACCAAAATTAATTTCAATGCATTTTGAAAGAGGCAGTAATAAATTTCGTAGGAAAAATTAATTTGGGACAATTAATAATCGTTATTTAACATTTTATGTTTTTCCTTTATTCTTACTAAACATTCGTAATTCTTATCCAATTTGAATGAACATTTTGTTCATTGGAATATTCTCTACAATTCTGTTCGTTAAATTTTATTAAAAATAATTTCTTTAGAAACTATAGACTGTACAAAATTTGTTTATTTAACAAATCATAATAAATTATTTTTAATAAAATTCAACGAAAAGAATTGTAGAGAATGTTCCAATTAACAAAATGAGCTATTGCTCATTAAGAGTGAGTAAAAATTACGAATATTTTATAAACAAAAACAAATTTTGGAAATTGAAATCGCCTTAGCACTGAGAAGTTTCCTATTCTATTTCCTATTCGTTATTCTTAGATTTTTGAAAAAATCTCTAATGTAACTTTTTCTTCGAAATCCACATAATATACTTAATTTTTATCAATTTTGCCGAATATTTAATTTTACTTTATATAGGAAAAAATCTCATTCTTGTGGGCTCCTTAAAGAAAATATAAACTGCAAATTATAATACAAAAAAAAAATTTTATTATAATTTGTAGAGCTTCTAGAACTTTTTTCATTTCAAAAGGTCCATAAGAATGAAATTTTTTCTTATATAAAGTCAAATTAAAAATTCGTCAAAATTGATAAAAATTGGGCATATTATGCGGATTTCGAAAAAAAGTAATATTAGCGATTTTTTCAAAAATCTGAGAATAACGAATTTTTTAAAATTATTTCGGCTTCGCCCAACCTCAGGATTGGGCGGTTCATTTCAAATTGTACACAAGTTATGAGGGACCCAAAAGGAAACTTTTCAGTATTAAGGTGTTTTCAATTTCAAAATTTGTTTTTTTTTCGAGCCACCCTAATGTTTAGTAAGATTAAAGAAACAACAAAAAATGCCAAATAATTATTACTAGACAAATAATTTTGACTCAAACTAATTTTTACTAAGAAATGTATTGCTGTCTCTTCTAAAATGCATTGAAATTAATTTTGGTTCTTTTTTCCTGCTTCTATAAACATTAGGGCGGGCAGAAACTATCGAATTTTGACCAATCAAATCTTGAGTATAAAAAAAAGTTGCCTGTTCTGATTAGGATGAGTGTGCATTTTTTTGGTCAGCAAGTCACCACGAGATTGAAATTTTTAATTTTCGAAATATTTACATTTTTTTCTATGAGTGCAAAAATTATGGTGATATTTTATTATGTAGAGATTGTGGCGATAATTAATAATAAAAAATTAAAGTTGAAGAAAAATTAATTTTGACTTAGTTATAATTTTTTGAATATTTTCAAAAAATGAGTTTTTTTAAATCGCTGCATATAACTTTTATTTGAAAAATTTTTTGAAATTTTTTAAGTGAATTTTCATTAGCATGAACTGAGGAATCGACATGTTATTTTCATTGTAATTTTTAAAAAAATTTCCTGCTTTTAATTATTAAATTTAAGGATTTTAGAGGTTTTTACTTTTTTAGAAACTGAAAAAACCAACTCAAACCTTTTTTGTAAGTTTTTAATAATAATTGCTAGATTCTCCACTTCAAGCTAATGACATTTCATTTAAAAATTTAAAAAGTTTTTGAAATAAAAGTTTCATTCAGCGATTTTAAAAAACTCATTTTTTTGCGAATTTTTAAAAAATCATAGCTTGGTCAAAATTAATATTTGTTAATTTTTTAATATTAATTATCACTACAATCTCTACATAAAAAAATTACCTATAATTTTTTTACTAACAGAAAAAAATGTAAAAATTTCAAAAATTAAACATTTCAAGGTCGTGGCGGTTTGTTATAATATTGACCAAAAAAAATTGTAGACTCATCTTGATTAGAAAACGCAACTTTCTTTCATAGTCGGAATTTGAATGGTTAAAATTTAATAGTTTCGACCCGCTTTAATAAACATTCCATTTATTAATATTGCTTCCTCATAAAGGAAGCTTTGTAACGATCAAAATTTTCGCACCTTATTTTTTGACATTTCTCGACCTAATTTGACCCCAGGAATTCGAAAATGAGGTTTTTAAAAAATGTCCACAAGCGCGCGCGCGTTCTTGTGGGTATTAACTATTAACAACGCCTTTTTAATGATAACTCGCAAAGAACTTGAGCTAGGGCCATGAAATTTTGAGGAATTATAGTCCCAGATAGTGCCCATAATTCGTAATGTTTTGAGCCGGAACAGATAAGAAAAAATATTTTTTTCGATTTTAGATTTTGATTAAAAATCGTTTTAGACGTTATTTTTTTGAAATTTTGATTATAGTCAAGAAAATTTACTCTAGATTTGGAGATTGTACTAAAATACACCTTTTTCTACCAAAATAGAGTGAGGTTGATTGATTAAATATCTTGATATAACAAAAAGTAAATTTGAAAAATTCGAAATTTTTAATAATTTTTATCACTGTTTTTTAAACAATAAAAGACTTTCAATACATGGTTTTTTTTAAACGGGGTGGTATTTAGTTGATAAAAATCAATACAATGTTTGTAATCATCTTCAAACAAAAAATTTCGTGATCTAAAATTTTGTAAATTTTTTTTTTTTTCTTTTGTAAGTAAAAGTTTATTTCAATTTTGGAAATATAGCAATATTATAAGTACCAAATTTATTCCTTTTTATGAGACGAATCGATTGACCTATTATTAATTGATAAAAAAACAACCTTTATGGAGAAGAACGGTGTTCATGAAGTGAACACAATTAAGATACACCCCAACATAGAAACACCCAAACTGGTAACTACTTGGCAGCGGTTTTTATTCACTCTCCTGGTATTTTTAGTAAATAAAAGTTTCTTCCTTCTTTAAAAAAATTCCCTTTTTTAGAAAATATATCCCCCTATTTCCCCTAAAATTGAACTACTCAACCACTGTGATCCACATAAAAAATTGAAGGTTCCTTTTTGTTGCAGTTCTAATGGAACATAGGGAAATTCCGTAGAAAGTGGCGCCATCTATGAGGGTCCCTTTTTGTTGCATTTCCATTAGAAACAGAAAATCGTTTCTAATTAACACTCTAGTTTTTTCTGTGTCCCTCAGTTTCTAAAAAATCTAATAGCTGACTCATAAATATTTTTGGTCTCTGTATTGATATCGATTATTTCTGCAAAACTTTTATCCGAAAACAGATGAATATTTTTCCCATATATTTTCAATTTTTTTGATTTTTAAAAAATGTATCTGCATCACTTTGATATTTTGAATTTACTGTGACATGAAAAATAAGGCTTCACAATGAGACTGAAATATCGTCGAATTCCTGCCTAAAGGTTGAAGTGTGACTTATGAAAATTTCATGATCATCATTCATTTTTTCGCAATTGAGGACGAACTGACGTCAGAGGATCTATTTTTAAATCTTTAGATCGTCGACCCACGTTCATTTGAGAGAGCATTAGAGTGGTAAAGACACTTGAAGGAAGATGGTTACTGCAGACTCTTTGCATCTTTATCAGGTAGCTAGTCACTGCGTGGATAGTAGTTCAATGAGACGCTGCGCCACTTTGAGTATAGACCACAGATAGCTTGGGGTAGTAAGAATAGGTCAGCAGTCACGAGGGGCACTAGACTTTTTGACGAGGGACTGAATTAGTAATGATTCGGAAAGCCTCCTCATGTACAGTACACGTAAGAGATTTTCGCTTACTTGACGCTTTTTCAAAATATGCTGAGCTCACTTCCTTTTTTTATATTTATTCACTTCATAAATTAATATTACATACCGTAGAGTGGGGAAATTCGAACATGATGGGGCTAAAAGGCACAACTCATTTTAAGTATGTTTTTTAATATGATAATGAGAATAAAAATAATAATCTCCTGGCATATAAGATTCAGAAGGATTTCTACTTTACTGAGAATGAGGGTGGAATTTTTAGCGACTTCTGTACAAACATCGAAAAATATTCAAATATGTGGGTGCATTTTAAAAAATTGGTTAGACCTCCAAATTTTGAATTAGTTCAATATAAAAGTAATAAAAAATTCACGGTTTCTCGGGTTTTTCTTCATACTTTATCATCATAAAATATTCTCGAACAGTTAATTCTATAGTTCTATAATTCTATATTCTATAATTCTATAATTCAATAATTCTATATAGAAATTAAGTATTAAAAAATTGTTTTATTATTTTAAAACATTAAAAAAACAATAGTTGAACCTCTTTAGAAGATAGGCAGTTCGAAAGGTACAACTTTTCAACAATGATAATTAGTAAGTAGAAAATGATTTAAAAATCTAAAGATGATTGATTTCTCTTTAGAATTGAGTCCTCTGTCCGTAAAAATGGAAAAGCTGAAAATTTTTTCTTCAGCGTAAAGTAAAAAAAAACCTTTAAAAAATAGTCAAAGTTGTACCAAATAGCCCCACTCTGCGGTAAATACCGTAGAGTGGTATAAAATATTTTATACTTTTAATATTAATTGACCATGAATATATTGCGTATAAGATATTACTCTAAGTTAGTATTATCATATCTACTTGTCATCAGTTGCTTATATTCTGGTAATTTTTATAATATGTAAATACTCTGCTCTACCGCTTTATTTACCCCCGTTATACGAGTTCCAGGAATTCTCGCCGATGGTGAGGGGTCCAAGGGGACGAAAAAGCTGAGCTAGGAGCTCAGCGGAGTTTCGCAAGTACCGTAGCCACAAAGCGGGCAGTATCCTATGCGGATAATTTCGTCAGTTCGCTTCAGTTCGTTTTCAGTATTTTGGTTATACGTTATATATGATAATTAATAAATAATAACTAAATAAAACTACAAATTAAAGTAAACGTTAAATTTAACTTATATTTAAAAAATATTTTTCACTCTTGACAAAAATCAAACAGAAATAGTTCATACGGCCCTGACTTGTTTACGTTGGGAGACCTTCAATTTCATTCGAAGGCCATTCAAGCCATCGCCGAAACACGCACTAAATCGGGGGATTAGTATACATTTTTTGTTTTCAATGGCATAAATATCAAAATTCTGCATTAAATAACCTCAAGAAAAAGTTAGTTTCTCCATTCTATTAATTGTGCAAATTTGAAGAGAACACAGTAAAGCGGAAAGTATCCAAATGATAAACTACAACACTGTTATCCAAAAACAAATGAATATTTTTTCCATATATTTCCAATTGTTTTTGATTGTTAAAAAATTGATCTACAACGCTTTGATATTCTGAATTGACTGCTACAAATTATTGTTTACATATTTTAAATAATAAGAGAATTTCAGCAACTGATGAAAAGTAGATCAAAAAATATAGAATTCCAAACTGAAATTCTCGCAAAAAAAAAGAGAGTACAAATTTTTAAGAAATGCTACACAACTGACGTCATCAAATTTACAAATCAGGTCTAAAAAAATTTTATTTTTTTTCCTTATCTCCAACATTGTTGACGATGGTTTATGACAATTTTTTAAATTAAAAATATAAATGTAATTACAAAAATTGGTGATAAATATATATTAATATTGAGCGGCTGAAAGTAAAAACGGGACAAAAAAAGTTTGTGAGTAAAAATGGAACATAAATTTTTCGAAATGAAAAGGGAGTAAACAAATCTTCTGATGAAAAACGGAACAAAATTTCTTCAGAGTAAAAATACAACAAACTAATTCTCCGAGTAAAAACGAAACATCCTCTCCCGCCAGCCGTGCGCTCTAAGTTTACTGATATTTTTAATTGATCCTGCGGTCTAGTAAACGTTTTTTGTAACAAGGAGACTCTGAGCAAACATCCTGCGCAAAGAAAAAGGGAAATTTTTAATTATTGGGAAAGCCCTGATTTATTTTATGAGACACGTTTTCCGGAAAGTGTAAATTTGGCATTTTTGCAATTGTTGTTGCTTTTTTCTAAGTTAACTAATACTTTTAATTGAACCCGCTATCCGATAAACGTTTTTTTTTTTTGTAACAAGTAGACTCTCAGCAAATTATCCCTGCAAAGAAAAAGGCACATTTTTAATTATTGGGGAAGCTCTGATTTATTTTGTGTGCCAGTTTTTCCAAAACGTGGAAATTTGGCATTTTTGTAACCGTTGTTGCTTTTTTCTAAGTTAACTGGTATTTTTAATTAAACCCGCTGTCCGGTAAACTTTTTTTTTTGTAACAAGTAGACTCTCAGCAAATTTCCCCTGCAAAGAAAAAAGGACATTTTTAATTATTGGGGAAGCCCTGACTTCTTTCGTTGGCCACTTGCTCCAAAAAGTGGGAATTTCACATTTTTGCAACCGTTGTTGTTTTTTTTCTAAGTTAACCGATATTTTTGACTGATCCTGCGCACGGCTGTTAGGAGGGGATATATCCGCTCCCACCAGCTGTGCGCTCGTTTGTTCCGTTTTTCCTCGGAAGATTTGTTTATTCCCTTTTTACTCCGAAAAATTTATGTTCCATTTTTACTCACAAACTTTTTTTGTCTCGCTTTTACTTTCAGTTGCTCATATATAAATAAAT
>JBAGKK010368978.1:0-18765 GCA_037177015.1 Euceroptres primus
AATTTTTCTTTTTTGTACATGATGGTGGTTAAGAATAAATAATTAAATATGTATCTTTACGAATGTGAGACTTTTTTACCACACTCACCTCATAAACTCAACAGAAATCATATTCATGAACAAAATAGGTTTCTTTACATTTTACAAATGCTATTCAAATATACTGCTTCACGCATTTGGCAAGAAAAAAAGTAATACAAATAACCATCAAAGTGAGGTTAGATACTAAAAAGGGCTATTACATAATAAATGAACTATGCACTTACCTTTCTGATTAAATTAACAGCGCCGAATTCAGCAGTTTCATATTACAATACTCGTATATGTCTTCAGGAACAATCATTTACGATCATTTATAGTTACAGTCTGTTCAACAAGAAACATTCCTCGTTTTTTCAAAAACTATGGAAGATTTTTTTTCTTTTTTTCATGAAAGTACATTCAAATAACTGCGGCGGAAATGCCAAGTTGTTTCATTATCGTTTTAACTGTCCTAGAGTGCTGACGTCAGTCAAAATGAGTGCTGTGTAAGTGTGTATGCCAAGCGTTTTGAAGTGGTCTTCTTGTGTATCCATCCACAAGGGTTAAACGGTTTAAAGCCATGATCTTCCCGAAAGAGGCACATCTCGAGCAACTTAAAAAAATAAACCTAGTCCATTAGAGACAGGCTTACTACGGATACACTTGTTCCGATATGTCGTAAAGGTAATGTCTCGTGGAAAAATGACGAAAAAGTCAATGTAAAAAGTTTCCATCCTTACCATCCGATATGGAAGAAACTGTTCAAGCATACCCCCACTCTACGGTTACGTCAAGCCTACGTTCTAACACTAGCTAGAAGGGGAATCGACGTCAACATAAACACCATTAGACAGCGTTTAGCTGATAGTCCGGAAGCCAAACTTATTTTTTGTGGGACCAAGGTGTCGCCTCATGTACCTTGATTTTTTCTATGTATTTTAACCCACTGAATCCGAAAACCTTGAGTATACTTTCAAAAAATTGTCAGTTTTTTTATTGAATAACTTTTTTATTAACAATTAAAAATTTGCGTTTTTGGTTGTTGAATAATTGTTTAAATATTAATCGGCTTATTTCGCGTCGAAAATGTCCCATAAACTTTTTCGATAAAACTCATAATTATTGAGTCATGGTTTTTTGAAAATTGAAAAAAGTGCAAATTTGCCATTTTCACTCGATGATTGCAGAGAAACCAATAATTTTGTTGTTGGCCTATTTCGTTGAGCTTCACTTAAGACGATTTTGCAATTAGTCTCTTTCAAATTTACTAAAAGTATATTACTAATTTCGTCGCTCGAAGTTTGACAGAATTTGCCGCGCCGAGTACTGCGGCATGTACAGTGCTCCACTTACATTGTCATTTGCTAGAGAATCTTGCGCTGTTGAACAAATGTCGTTCCATTGCAATTTTTTATGCAATTATTTCAGGGCCATCGAGAGCTTCTCCGGGGCCCGGGACTCTATATTATCGCGGGCCCCCCTCCCCGTTCTTCTGACGCTGATTTATGAAAAATTTTTAATTGCCAAACCTTAGTTTCCAATTAGGACATAGACAGAATAATATTTACGAATTATTAAAAATTAAAATACTGGATGTATCATGCATTGCATGCTGGTTGTATCATACAGTGGTTGTAAGATACTTTGCTCTTCTTTGAAGCAAAATCGTCAATAATAGCTTCCATGTTGGCTGTTCTCGCAAGTAGAGCTTCCACAGCTAGTACACCCAGACTGGACAGCCTGCCCTGACATATTGTGGACCACAGGACGCTTTAAATTCGTTTTAGAGCAGAAAATAATCTCTCAGCACTAGACACTGTTGCGGGGGGTGTCAAAAAGATGCGGAGGGCAATGCACAAATTTGGAAACAAAGAAGTGAGATTGGTTCTTTGAAGAGCATTGAGTAACTGTAAAGGTTGCAGAGTTTCTTCGCCGAAATTTGCAACAAAAATGGATTTCAACATCTTAACTTCATCTACAAGCTCATACTGCAGGTCTGTGGAGTATCTGTTCATCAGATTAGTTGCTTGTTTTTCAATTTCGTCTTCCGATAAAATGCAAAACTCCCAAAGAACAGAGAAACTTTTATAAAGTTCGTTCGTTGCTTCAAACCGCTCAGTTACCCTGAATTACATGGTCTACGATAACGTAGTACACTTCTCGTTTGAATTTCACATCTGATGTAGCATTTTCTACTCTGTCATTTTCAGAGTCTTCGTGGTCGACCTCGCTGCCATTCTCTTCCGCTTGCGACCTCTCTTGGTTTCCTCTTGAAGAGACTCAGGCTATCCAAAGTTTCTTGCCACAGTGACAGCTTTGTTCCAAATTTTCTCCCACCCTTCATCACACAGATCTTGCAACTCTACAATTAAGCTATTTAAATTTTTATACGTGACATCAAGCGTTGCCCCTCGCGACTTTAATCACTATGTCAATGGCTTTTAAAACTTTCACCCAAATAGATGCCATAAGTAAACAATTTAATGTCTGTACATACTTCTTGAGTCCATTGACATCGCCATAACATTCTGCTGACAGATTCAATAATGACAACTTATCCAGTGCTTCTGCCACTCCTGGAAGATGAGCAGCAAGCAGTTTCTCGGCGTTCATCCTGTCCGACCAGCGAGTTCGAAAGGTTGAAGGCAGAGAGTAGTCTATTTTGTCCTTTAGTATTTCCCATCTCTGTGGACTGGAACTAAATATTGTGTACAATTTTGCTTTGACACCAAAAAATGTGAGGGCAGCAAGTACTTGCTTGTACTCCACTAAGTTTAAGAGAGTGACAAGCGCAGGCAGAATAGGCAGCTAGACTGTTGACAGCCAGTATTCTCGCCTGAACTCCTCTGTAGGCACCTTTCATATTGCTGCCGTTATCATATCCCTGCCCTCGACAATCTGCTTAAGGAATGTTAAATTCCTCCAGTTTTGACATCATAAGCTGGGCCCCGTTTTTGAAGTACAGTCAACAAAGGCCAGTAGACTCTTTTCAGCTTTATAGGTTCCTCCATCTTCATTAGTGAAATTAACATATCGAATTAAAAATGCAGTTTGTTCAACGTGAGCGGAATCTAGAGTTGCATCTACAATCAGTGAAAAATACTTTGCTTTTTCGCATTCTTGAAGAATACAATTTATTACTTCGTTTGCAGAGAGTAATGCACCTGTAATCTTTTCCCAGTTTCTTGAGAGTGACGGACTTTTCGTAGGTGGCCATTAAGAAGCGGGTCATATTTTGCTAGAAGTTCAAGGATTCCGAGGAAGTTACCGTTGAATGGGTCTCCAATTTTGTCACTGCCCCCGCGGAAAGCCAAACCTCTTTCAGCAAGAAACAAGGTTACATGTAGAAGTCTTCTTAGAATTTCTCGTGTTGTATGTTCTTAAACAACTAGTCACTCAACGAAGTTTCTGTTTTTAATTTTCTCTGTTCTATTTTCCATTGAACATAAGAATTTTTGTGCGAGACACTACTCTCATTTTCAGGAACTTTGTCATGTAGCTTCTTTCACTTTCGTGCAGCGGAATAGCCTTCAGGTGATGACAACGCTGATTTTTGAGCTTAAGGAAGTGTGCTGTAAATTCTGTACAGTAAACAATAGAGGGCTTTCTTCTTTCTGCTCCACACTAACCAGTCTCTAAGCACAATCTCACCATTCCCTAATTTCTTCTTGAAAATAGAGATCGGTAGCTCACCACCTATACAATATTTTAGAAAACACTGTGGCAAACTTTCATGCGATTTTTTATGTCACTGTCAATGTTAAAAGTGGGTGATCCGATATCAAAATATGTTTCAATAATGAAGGGTAATGAAGGTAGAAGTCGAGATGAAGGTGCAGATAAATGATCACTGGCAGTGTCATCCTCAGTGTTAAAAGTGGGTGATCCTACATCGAGATATGGTTCAATAATGGGGGGTAATGAACGCGAAATTTGAGATGAAGAAGGTGCAGTTAAGTTATTACTGGCATTACCATCCTCAGAAGCTATTTCAAAGAGAGTGAGACTGTCAACGTTATCGGCAATAGGGTGGGCAGTGCCTTCGTGAGGTTCCGAAGGACTTGATGTTGAAGAAAGCTTTAATGAAGCTTCTGCTTTAAGACTAGAAACTTTCAAAAATCTGTTTTAAAAAAGTTGTTCTTTCGATGCCTCCTTTTCTCGGCCTTCTTTTTCCTTTCGCTTCTGTGCACCCGAGTTATGTTTGTAGCTTATTTTTAGCACAATATTGCGTATTTTATGCACAAACACACAAAAAAAGAGTTTTTATTCACTAAATAACTTTGAAAACGACTTCTCATGACGAACGCAAACCGAAAATTAAACTCTGAATCAAGCTGAACCGCTGTACTCGTAGGATTAAAGAATTGACGGCTCGGAAAGCAGAACCGAACGAGCGCTCAATTCATGACATATCTGCTATCGCTTATATTTTTATAAACGCCGATATTTTTTTCTGTTTATAAAACGATGCTTATACCATGGGAAGTAGTAACTTCCAAAATTGTCGAAGAAAACGTGACTATGTTCTGGCAAGATGTAAAAACGGGAAATGCTTAATGAAATCAACGAAATTAATTTTTGGTCTCTCTTGAAATAATTTAGAACTGAATGTAAAGAAATGTTATTAGGACTAATTAAACTATCCAAATTTCTGGAGTTCAAAAATAAAAAACTTTAAATTTCAAGACCACGAGCCCCCTGTGGGGCCCCGAGGTATTATCTCTGCCTGTCCCCCTTCTCGGCGGCCAAATTATTTTACAACGAATGTAGTTAATACGTGAACAAGCGTTATATTTTAAGCATTCTATTTCCTTCTTTTTTAAGAATATCATATTTTTTTCGATTATTTGCAACAAACGACTATGTTTTTAAATATTTATGTAATTTTCCAAAAATTTAATTCAATAAAGAATGCATTTTACCCTAGGAACTAAGAATATCATATTTTTTCGATGATTTGCAACAAACGACTATGTTTTTAAATATTTATGTAATTTTCCAAAAATTTAATTCAATAAAGAATACAATTTACCCTAGGAACTAAACGCGAAGTCTACATTCTCTATTTTTACTTTTAAGTCAATTATCGACTGAATAGAAGTGTATATAATTACTTTCAATTAACATTGGAAATTATTTGATCCGCGATTAATGTTAAAAATAAAGGCATGTTGAAATCAATAGACAGAATAATAATGAGTTTTGAATTTATCTGTATAGAATCTATGATTCTTACGTACAATAAATACAAACATAAGTCGTACAGTTGTTCAGAGAAAAAAGAGAAGAACTTTCGGTCATGAATTTAAAAAATCCGAAAATATATGATATTCTTAAAAAAGGAAACAAAATGTTCAAAATCCTACGATTGTTCACTTATCAACTAAATTTGTTGTAAAATAATCGCATAAAAAATTGCAACGAAACGACATCTATTCAACAGCGCGCGATTCCCGAGCAAATGACAGTTAATATAAGTGGAGCACTGCACATGCCGCTGTACTCTGCGCGGCAAATTCTGTCGAACTTCGAGCGACGAAATTAGTAATATACTTTTAGTAAATTTAAAAACGCTTAATTTCAAAATCATCTTTGAGTATAGCTTACTAAAATAGACCAGACAAAACCACAACAAAATTGTTGGTTTCTCTGCAATAATCGAGTGAAAATGGCGGATTTGCACTTTCTTCAATTTTCAAAAAAATCATAACTCAATAATTATGAGTTCTATCGAAAAAGTTTATGGTATATTTTCGACGCAAAATAAGTCAATTAATTTTTAAAAAATTATTTAACGACAAAAAACGCAAATTTTCAATTGTTAATAAAAAAATAGTTAACACAAAAACTGACAATTTTTCGAAAGTATACCCAAGATTTTCGGATTCAGTGGCTCAAAATACATAGAAAAAATCAAGGTACATGAGGCGACACCTTGGTCTCACAAAAATTAGGTCCGGCTCCCGGAATATGAGGCGGAAGTGCAGTACCGGAGCACGAAAACTCTGCTCTCGGAAACCCATGAGGAAAACAGGGAAGTATGGGCTGCCGAAAATATCGACCGCGACTGGTCGAACGTAATTTTTTCAGATAAAGCGTCGTTTTGGGCATGGGTTCCCATAAAACATGCCTAGTCTACTGCTGGTGAACGATTGCTCCAGCGAACCGTCAATCACCCAGTGAAGGTCCATGTTTGGGGATACTTCTCTGAGCGCGGTTTTGGGTGTTTAGAACTCTTTACCGAGAACCTGAATGCTCAGAAAATTCTCAACATTTACAAACGTGATCTTCCGAGGTCTGCTGAGAAAATGTTTGAAGCCGAAAATGAAGATTAGATCTTACAAGAGGGCAATGACTCCAAACATCTCAGCCGTCTCTGCACAGCCTGGAAAGCAGAAAATAGCATCACGACCTTGGACTGCGCTTCACAGTCTCCAGATGCTAATCCAATAGAAAACGTCTGGAGTATTTTGAAGAGGAAGCATGCAAGAAAACGTGTGTTCACCCTAAAGCAGCTCTCGCGGCATATCAGAGAGATATGGCGTACATTACCCACGGAATATACCGAAGAACTGGTGGAAAGCATGCCGAAAAGGTGCCAGGCCATTCTGGATAACAATGGGGATTGGGCGATGTATTAGGTACTTCCGCCGTAATCCTTTGAATGTACTTTTATGCAAAAAAAAAGAAAAAAATCTTCAATAGTTTTCGAAAAAACGAGGAACATTTCTTGTTGAACAGACTGTATTTTGCAAGATGCCAAAAATATTCGGAACATTTTGCTGATAATAAACCGGTGAACAGCCAAAACTCGTGACAGACGCTCTAACCTGTACTACGCAACAAAAATGAGACGAAAATGAGACGCGCGAACATGGAAATCATCTACTTTTCTACATTAATATTCATAAACATTATATATTAAATATTTATATATATATATATATATATATATATATATATACATATATATTTTTTAATTGATTCTATTACTCTACACTTTGTCGGTGTAAAAATGAATTTCCATTAAGTAAAATTATAAAAATTAAATTAAACTTTCAGTCTCAGCAACAAATGTATCGACAAATGTTAATTTTACATATTCGGATTCTGAAATTTCATTTCGCAGCGGTAAAGTTACTAGGACGCAAGATGTGATATTACAAATTACACCACTGCTCGACGCGACGGTTCATTTATTCCCCTCGTCAGTCGATGCAATTTTCCGCGGCAGTTGTGAACTTACGTCCACTACTGCTGTATATTTACGTATCAGTGTAATTTTACGATAACAGTCTACGTAAAATTTGGCAGACATTTTTTACAGTGTGTTGTTAATCGACTAGAGACATGTTTTTAATCATTTGTTAACTAACTTTCAATTGTTAAAAAAATTGTAATTTGTTTAACTCTTTAAGGCCCGCACCTAGAATCCGTTGACTAAAAATTCTAAAAAAATCAGGGATAATCTATGGTCATTTTTTGAGCGGTTGTTGCAATAAAATTAGAAAAAAATTATTTTAGTTTTATCGGCTCCCATTGTGTATAAGATAATTTATAACTCCCTTACGAGATGTGGAAAAGTCCACTTTAATCTAATCCACATATTTATTTTGCAGAATTTTAAGTTAATCACATAAAAATTCTAGGAAATCGAAAAAAGTGAATGTGCCACATATGGCACAATGAGCACCAAAGGGTTAAATAATTTGTACTGAAAATATTTTTTTTCATAATTTATTGCAGTAAAAATTGTTTAAAAATGTTAATTGTTTAAATAATGGGATCATAACATCAGAATGACGTGAATATTCAATGAAAAACGATATAATTGACCAAATTAAAAAAATTAGACTTTTCTACCACATCCCCGTCTAAAGTTACAATTTATTAATATTCAATTTTTAAAAAATTGGTGATTGTTTAAAACAAAAATTATTACTTTTAGTAATGGCTAAATGTGCCATTAATCGTAAAAAAAGAACTTTTCAATGAGTTTGTTAGGCTCCACTTTTTTTGGTCGTTTCGTTACCCGGAAGATCTTCTGGAAGGTGAGATGGGACTTGGAAGATTCTTTCGAATCTTCCGGAAAGATTTGGGAGATAGAAGATGCCCGGAGGATCTTCTGGAAGGCGAGATAGGACTAGGAAGATTCTTTCGAATCTTCCGGAAAGACTTGGGAGGTAGAGGATGCCCGGAGGATCTTCTAGAAGGCAAGATGGGGCTTGGAAGATTCTTTTGAATCTTCCGGAAAAAGACTTGGGAGATAGAAGATGCCCAAAGGATCTTCTGGACCGCGAGATGGGACTAGGAAGATTCTTTCGTATCTTCCGAAAAGACTTGGGAGATAGAGGATGCCCGGAGGATCTTCTGGAAGGCAAGATGAGACTACGAAGATCCTTTCGAATCTTCCGGAAAGATTTGGGAGATAGAAGATGCCCGGAGGATCTTCTGGAAGGCGAGATAGGACTAGGAAGATTCTTTCGAACCTTCCGGAAAGACTTAGGAGGTAGAACATGCCCGGAGGATCTTCTGGACGGCGAGATGGGACTAGGAAGATTCTTTCGAATCTTCCGAAAAGACTTGGAAGATAGAGGATGCCCGGAGGATCTTCTGGAAGGCAAGATGGGACTAGGAAGATTCTTTCGAATCTTCCGGAAAAAGACTTGGGAGATAGAAGTTGCCCGAAGGATCTTTTGGAAGGCAAGATGGGACTTTAAAGATTTTTTCAAATATTCTGGAAAGGTTAGGGAGATAGAATATGCCCGGAGGATCTTCTGGAAGGCAAGATGGGACTTGCCTCTACCCTAAAAAAAAAGTTGACAAAAATTCCAAAATCCCAACTCTTCGCCAATTTTTTTAATTTTCAAAATATATTTGGACGGGCTATTTGTCACTAACAAGGGAAAAACCTGACAAGTGACTGCCCAATCCCATTAAGTCACGAAAATTTGTGTGATTAAATGACATGGAATCCACTTGATGCTTCCTCGTAAAGGTTGTGTTTCTAATAAGTAATTAATACTAGGTCAATCGATTCGTCTCGTCATAAAAGGTTTCTTCTTTCCAAATGAAACTTTCCATACGTTCTTAAAGTAGAGTCTAGAAGATATTTCAATGCTTCAAAAAGATTTTGCCACTTTATCTGCCTTTTATCAATACGCTACACGAGAAAAAACGCTCATTTTGTCATAGCGTTACCCCCGATGACGGTAGGTCAATCGATTCACCTCGTCAAAAGGAATAAAATTGGTTTTTATAGTACACTGAAACCTCGATTTATGACGGGTTTCGGGAGTTGCCTGCATGGCCTTCGCCTTAATCGAGGTATCTCTAAACGTAAACAAGTCAGAGCCGTATGAACTATTTCTGTTTGAGTTTTGTCACGAGTGAAAATATTTTTTTAATATAAGTTTAATTTAACGCTTACCTGAATGTTAAGTTTGATTTAGTTATTACTTATGAATTATTACACATAACTCATAACCAAAATACTGAAAAAAAACGACTACTACGTCACTATTGCGCACTTTGTTGCTACGCTACTTGCGCGACCCCGCTGAGCTCCGAGCTTAGCTTTCCTCGTTTCCTTGGATCCCTCACCCAAAAACAAATTCCTGGAAGTATCTTCTCGAGATGACTTCAACAGAGATTTCAGTGTATTGCTATATTCCCAAAATTGGAAAAAAGTTTTACTTATAAACGAAAAAATTCAAAATTCAAAAAATTTTAGATTAAGAAATTTTTTGTTTAATGATGATTACAAATATTGCATTTATTTTTATTAACTAAATACCACCCCACATTAAAAAATTTATTTAAAGTCTTTTATATTACTTAGGAAACAGTGATAAAAATTATTAAAAATTTCGAATTTTTCAAATTCACTTTTTTTTCTATCAAGATATTTAATTAATCAACAACCTCAATCTTTTTTCAGGTTCAATGTATTTCCCTGCAGAAAAAACAAGAGTATGCTACAATGGGCATTAGGGTGGCTCAGAAATAAAAAATTTGGAAATGTAATGGGCTACTGGAAATTCTTGTTCCTTTTTGAAAAAAAGAAAATCCGTAAAAAATTTTAATTCAATCCGATGATACCCTGCATTCCGTCATCGAGGTCAAAGGTTAAATATTAAATATCTCTGTTGTTTGCGTTTTTACAAAAAAATGTTTAGCAAAATATTATCCTAATTTTTTACGAATAAAAAAATTTGTATTGACATTTTTTAACATTATTCACTTTTTCTTCATATAGTTATGACTTTTAGTGTTACTAGGCATGTAAATATTTTAGGAACGAATTCATTGGTACAGTGCAAAATGTTTTTCTGTTCATTTAATCATTATGAATAATATATAACTGTTATTATTATAAATGATAAATAATGAATAAATAAACCGAAAAAACATTTTATAACGTACTAATGAATTCGTTTCTAAAATATCTACATCCCTAGTGACACTAAAAGTCATAATTATATTAAGAGAAAGTAAATAATGTTAAAAAATGGCACCAAAAATTTTTTTTGTATAAAATGATACATCAGCATTAAATTTTTCGTAAAAATTTAGGATAATATTATGTTAAACATTTTTGTGTAAACAGGAAAGGGGGCTTCCATAAACCACGTAGGCCAATTTTGACCAGTTTTTGACCCCCCGCTCCCCCCATGTGGTCCACCGTGGGATTCTCGTCGACCCCTCCCTCCCCCTAGGGTGCCACGAGGTTTTTAACCACGTGGCTCGGACTCAGAAACCCCCCCCCATGTAGACTAACGTGGCCTTTTGTCGAACCCCTCCTCCCTCCTAAAGAAACCACGTGGTATATGGAAGGCTTCAAAGCAACAGAGATATTTAGTTTTTAACCTTTGACCTCGATGAGGGAATGCAGGGTGTCATCGGATGGATTAAAATTTTTACGGATTTTTTTTTTTTTTCAAGAAAGGACAATAATTTCCAGTAGCCCATTGCATTTTTAAAACTTTGTCATTTCTTAGCCACCCTAATTAGCATATTGTCTGAGTGTCAGAGATACAAGGAAGCTCCTGAGGACTCCTCGCCCATATTGCAACAAACAAACCTGAATCTTTGTTGGTGGAAAAAGGTGTGTCAATATTATCCCTTATGAGCTAATATTATAGCTTACACGAAGAGACTTTTGATATCATAATATTTGGTTCATTCTATATCTATAATTAAAATAAAATGTAAGAATTTAGAGATAATCGAGGTACTATTGTACAGATTTCTACTATAATAAGAGAAGATGGTATTTCTGTACGTATTATTATAAACTTGCGTCTTCAACAAAATCCCTGGTTTTCACGTAACCAACAACCAAGCAGTGAATGTAATGCACGATGTTTTAGAGGGTGTATGTCGTTACGATCTTGTAAATTTGTTGCATTACTTAATTTACGTTCGTAAATACTTTACTCTCGATCAACTTAATACTAAGCTGCGTGCTTTTTACTAAGGCTCAAACAAACATACGAACAAACCCCCTGAGATTTTGGAGATGCATCTAAAAAAAAAGTGCATTATTTTGTCCTCTGCTGAGATGTTGAATTTGGTAAAGAATTTAAATCTAATTATTGGTCTCTTGGTTGACGAAAGTGACGAATATTGGCAGCTTCTGTTGAGGCTCCAGGAAATCTTAGAGATAATAGGCAGTACAAAGATTACCATTGAAACTCCCAATATATTGGAATTAAAAATAACAGAGTACTTGACTTTATTGAATGATAAATTTCCCAATAGTTTGAAACCTAAGCATCATTTTATGTTGCATCACGCTTCTGTAATGCGGAAAATTGGACCATTATAAAACATCTGCTGCATGAGATTCGAGAGTAAAAATCGTGAAGCAAAAATAATCGCTCGCTCTGCTATTTGCAGAGTTAACGTGTGTAGGACAATTGCGCTCAGGCATCAATTTTAAATTATAGATTTCTTACCAAAAAATTCTCTTATCCAATGTATGTTTGCAGCCGCATTCAATCAGTTTTTATAGAAAATTTACCAGATGTCTCTAAATCCTTAGATTTGTTGCCAAAAGCTTTAATAGACAGAAACATGTCCGTAACAAATTCAATAGAATTTATGGGAAATACTATTAAAAAAGATAGTGTACTAGTCACCTTTTCAGAATTAGGTTCGCAGTTTCATTTTGAACATTTAATAATTTTAAATGGTGAAAACGATTTTTTTTGTATGGCAAAATCCTTAACTGACTGTTACTTTAATGAGCACACTAGGGCTTATTAGATATACGATGCGCAGAGTTTTCATTGGGAAATTCTTTCTAAAGCAGACATGGAGAATGCTCTTGTTTCATAGGTGAATAAATTAAACGATGAAATGTATTACATAAGTAAAAATTGGATACAATTCTATATAAGACTGAATCCATTTCAAATCAGACAGGGTTCTACACTTGAAGTCGCAGAATCTCCTGGGGACGAAATATATTGTTTTTCAGAGGAAACTAGGCCATACGTCTTTTTCCGATTCGCAAAAAAATTCTAAGAAGTTATGCGTATTTGAATTTTGTGCTTTGTTTTTCAAGAAACCAGAATTTTTTTCTCGCAATTGAATTTTCTCTTTTTCCTCGCAAACAATGACAGATGCGAAAAAATGTTAAGATAAAAGTTTGCACATCTAAAAAAGTTCTGTGAGCAATTTCTTTTGTTCTTTTGCGATATCCTTCATTGTTTACGAGCAAAATTAAAAAATTACATTTTTAGAAAAAAGAATTCACCCGGCATCAAAAATGGTTGAGCCCGCATGATGCTGATATTATGGCTTTCTTTTGTTAGCAGAAATTGTAAACAAAATATGCAAAAAATAAAAAAGACAGTAAACGCTATTAGAATCAAAAGGGAAATGATGAATATCTCAATTAGGTCAAAAGTTATAGAGGTTTGAAAAAAATTAGGGTTTTTTGAAAAACAGAGCAAAAAATTCAAATCTTATTTATTTTCGTCTCCGAGAAATTCTGCGAATTCAAGTGTAGCACCCTGTCTGATTTGAAATGGATTCGGTTTATAGATATTACTTTATAACTGTGCACAACAAGATTGCAAAAATATTTATAAATTCTAAATATATCACTGTTTTAAATGATAAGACTTGTATTTTATTTCTTACAATCTGGAAAAGCTGGATATATCAGGGAATTTTGTTGCTTTGTTTTAAAAATTGTAATCTTAAATTAAATAATGATGTTTTTCATTTGTAAAATTAAAGTTATCATCCTAGACTGGATTTCTGAATATCAGCAGCATTTACATTAATCTCAGGAAAATATATTTTATTGAAAATATTAACATGTTAAATATGCTCTGGATTTTAAGTAAATATGAAAATAATAAAAAAAATTAGGAAGCTCATTTTTCCTTTATGCTCAAGAGGGTTACAGTCCAATATGTCAAATGCATTTTTCGTTAAGAGTTGGATTTTTTTAGTAGTAATTATAATATTTCTAAAAGCTTGTACTATAAAGAAATTTGTTGTCCTTTTATAAAGTTTTTTAATTAATTAAGGAACATCGTTATTAAATTTTATATATAAAAAGTATACCGTTCCTACACAGTTGTACATTTATAAGGACAGAGAAAAACATTATTCATAATTAACTCGTGTAATTGTTGTATACTTATTATAATGGTCTGGAAAACATCCTTATTTTTTAATTCTAAAATGACTCGATCCTCTCAAAATTGTTTCTTTTCGTGTCAAAATGTCCCCTAAATATTGAAGAATTTAAAAAAATATATTTGGGAATCTCTTAATCCCATTATTTGCAAAAATTTGCTTACGTTATTTTAGTTTGCGCTGTTAATGGATTTTTTTACTTTAGAATACAAAAAGATAAAGTGCATATGTAACCTTTCTTTTTAAAAAATCCAAAAAGTTTTTGATTTTTTTTTAAATTTTGAATATCTCCTAAGTTTTTTGAATTTTTCGAAAATTATTTTAGGGTTTTTTTTTAACACCTAAGGAATGGATACTAGAATTTTCATCAAAATTATTAACAATGAATTAAATTCAGCAGATAATTTGAAATGAAATTGCTCTATTACGTAATACTTTAAAGGGATGCAGGATAAGAATCGTTCTAAAAAATGCGATAATTAATACTTGAGTGGCTTTTTATTCAGGAAAATATCACCTTGGAAGAAGCTATAGATATATACCTGGAAAAAATCTGGAATTGTCAGGAAATCTTTTTACAGAATATGAGTAGACGCCCTGATATCATTCTAAAGATAATATTTTTTAATATTCGTATTGACATATTTTAACATATAAAATATCCACAAAATATACTGATTAATGGTATGAATTTCCGTCCTTCTTTCTCAAATGAGCTGATAATTACTTTTACATTTTCCAAAATAGAAAAAAAACTCCAAACCTGTCGCTTCATCTGAAAAAATATACTTTTAAATTAATTCTGTCACTTTCTGTAATTATAGGTATGTGAAATTGATAAGTCGCTGCGTAAATTTACCTTCTTATTACTCTGCTTTTAATTTCGTTTTTTAAAATTTTGAAATAATTTTGAAGCAATCTTTCAGTTTAGTTCATAAGTTTCTGTAACCAAACTTTTCATGCGAATGTTTGTGGATGAGTTAATAGTTTATTTTTCTTTTGATGTTGATCTTACCGAATAATTGAGAGAGATAAATATAAATATTCAATTAGCTTCGGGGCACCTGAAATTTTTGACCCAGCGCTATTAGTTCCTCACAAATAATGATACGTTCACTCGTTTAGTATATAAGAGCAGATAGATGCATAAGTCTCAACGAAATGCATGCGATTTATAGTTATAAGATAGGTTTATATATACGTATAGGTATTAGTATAGGATTCGTAAACAAAAACCCCACTGTAGCCAGCGAGCGACCTTCCAAGCATATATACACACACACACACACACACACACACACATATATATATATATATATATATATATTAAGAAGTATTTGTAGGCTGTGTAATAGTGTGTGTATACACTTTCCTCCGTCCTTCTTTTTGCCATGCGTCAGCGTGAAACAAAACATCACGTGACCCCCATTTTTCATATAGTGGTTTGGAAAGATTGCAAAGCGTTTGTACCGAAATGTACAACTTTTTATTTCGCTTCTTTCAAAGCACTATACTAATTTTCGTTATTCAAATCAATTACAAAATTTAATACAGCGATTAATAAATACTGTAACTTTTTGTATGTAAGAGTCTAATATTCTTACGATTTATTCCAATCAGAGATATTAGTCTGTATTTTGATAGTCACTATTCGACTTTTTCTAACCGTACCTCGATTACCCCTAAATTCGTATATTTTATTTCAATTATGGATATGCGATAAAAGAAATATTAATACCAAAAGACTCTCCGTGTATAAGAGCTTATATTAGGGCTTATATGAGCTTATGCGAGTTAATATAATAGCTCACATGGATATAAAATGTTATTCGGGAATCTTGAAACAGCGGCGGCGTAGGCGTCGTTTCTTGATTAAGTAGAGGTGGATATGAAGCCTGTTTACACCGTAGCAATTTTTGCTTCGGTAGAAAAAGCTGCTGCGCTCGGCATTTATTCAGAAACGTTCTATTTATAACCAACGTTCGTGATAGGCTGCCAAGTATAGCAATTTTTAATACGGTAGCAAACATTGTGTAACTAGATTCATGTATAAATAGAAGTTAAGTTATAGAGGCAATTAGGGGTAAAATGGCAAAACTAGGAGTATATAGGGGTAAATTAAACTAAATTTACACTAGAAGGAGTAAATTATCATCAGAAGTGTAAGAGAGTTTTACATAAGAATTTAAATAAATTTCGTCAGGGTGAAAATCATAACTAGAGCTAAGTAGAGCTGAATGCTAAACACTAGGGGTAATATGAGAGGATAAGGATAAAATGGGTTTGGCAGGGACAAACTTGAATCAATAAAAATATTTAGGAGTAAATGCTAGTGTAAATAGAGGTAAATAGGGGTGATTTTTCAGAGTAGACTAAAAAATATAATTGTCCCGAATATTACAACCAAAAATTTTAAAAATTCTTACCTGAAATGTGTCTTGGTTACTAAGATCGAAAACAAGAACATAGGCAGTAGCGCTCCTGAGTCCATAATATCGAAAATCAGTCCATTCCAGCTGTGAACTGATTGGAAAATATGGAATGGTCGGTAGATCGGTGATTTTTAGCTCATAAAGCCTATCTGCCAAAACTACACTGGGGTGGTAAGTTTTCCTCTTTTCCGTTGGTCTGCAGTCCTCGGAAAATTCATTGCAGACAAATTGCTATAATTCATGTAGTAATGTCTATTAGCATCTCCTATTCTGCATCTAATCATTATTTTTTTAACAAATAAGGGGAGAAATGACAACGCCGGACTGTAAGGAATTTAACAATAATCTGAAAAATATACACTAACTGCAATTTTAAGGTATATTTTGAAATGGAACTCTAATTTCAAGATTTTAAAAACTAATTTGACTTTATTTAAAGATTATTTTTAGAGATCTAATTTATAAATGAAAAATAGGGGTAATTACTTGGGGGTCAATAAGAGAAATTAGGGAAGCAGAATGGCAAATAGAATAGGGTCTATTAGGGGTAAATAAGTTTAAACATGATAAAGTTTAGAGTTTTTGGGGACGGTAAAAAGGGAAAAATTGGGATAAGTACACTTATTCTAAAATCAGGGTGAATGACTAAGGTTTCTTAGGGGCACATAGTGGTAAGCAGGGAAAATGTAATTAAATATATAAAATTAGAACACAATGGAATAATAGAGATATATAGAGATAAATAGGGTATATTACAGGAAAATAGGATAATAAGCGTAATAATTATAGCATAATTAAAATAGGGGAATTTAGAGTAAACTTGGGGTAAGCGGGTGTACATATGGTAGAATTTAGGATGGAAGGAGCAAATTGGTGTAAATAAAATGAAGTAGAGGCCGATTAGGGCAACTGGGTAAATAAGCAAATTGGGAGAAATAGGAGAAAATACGTTTAATTAGCGGCAAATATGTATAAATATGGTAAAGTTGAAAAGGAGGGTAAATAGGAGATTCTTTGAGTAAGTAGAAGTAAATAGAAGGCAAATTGGAATAAATAGTCGGGGGTAAATATGTAAACAGCCTGAAAAATTTGAACTGACTATAATTTTAAGTTATATTTTGAAAATTTAATTTAATTTTAAGATTAAAAAATTATTTGATGTTACTTTAAAATCTAGTGATCTAATCTATAAATGAATACTAATGACTAATAAATTGGATGAATTGGGAATTTCAGTTTATTAGAAAGAGCAAATAAAAAATTTCACATGCAAATGTGTCGATTTGACACTAAGCCATAACGGATATCAATAAGGGGATGCTGAAGTGGGCTCGTTTATTTGAGTTTGTTCTCTAACACGTGATCTAACGTAAATCAAGATGCATTCACTGCTGCTATCGTTTTGTAGGATTCAGCTGGTTTACAGAGAGGTGAATAAAAAGTCGATGTCTGCATTTTATAGGTCAGAATATGGAACACAGCTGAGTGGTTACTGTACCCCTCTGATGGTACTGACATTAAAGCTAATATACAGCCATTATTTTGTAACTGTAACCTGGCTCCGAAAAAACAACATTATTGAAATAATGAAATAAACAATTTCTTATTATAATAAAAGATCACTTTTTCAGCTCCAAATATATTTTTTAGTTTGTTTCGATACTTGATATGTTTTTTTGTTAAAAATATACTAATTAAATTTTCCATA
This sequence comes from Euceroptres primus, assembly GCA_037177015.1. Classification (NCBI taxonomy): domain Eukaryota; kingdom Metazoa; phylum Arthropoda; class Insecta; order Hymenoptera; family Figitidae; genus Euceroptres; species Euceroptres primus. The sequence goes on from JBAGKK010368978.1 coordinate 17,821, forward strand.
TTGTAAGTCAACTTGTTTAATTTTTTAATTTTGACCCTAAATTTGTATTCTAAAACTCAAAAGAACCCCCTCATTATGACTTTTATGGAAACCTACCAAATCAATAAAAGATTCTAAATTTTAAGTCAACTTTTTGAATTTTCTAATTCTTACCCTAAATTTGCATTCTAAGACTAAGATATTAACACATTCTAAACAGAGAGAAACTGAGAGTGCTCATGCCTCTGGGAGTCACAACTAATAAAGTGGCGCCTCCACAAGCTCGTTCCTTGAACTATGTCCACGATCGTGGACATAGTCCATGAGACTCACACAGATGCGTTGTCGGTATTGGTTGGTATTACCAATCGGAATCATTCGGGCACATTCGTAAATGCAAGGGAACCATTCGTGAAGGGAATGGTGAACCGGAGAGAAAAGTAGACAATAATTTTGACATGTGAGATTCAAGCACCGGCTTTCGCTGGTGGTTGTGCATTTTTTATAAATATCGTTTTTAATAAAGCAATTTAATAGCGCTTTTCGGACAATTTGTTTATTTAAACTGCAAAATGTAGATGCGATTGCAGTATAAAAGTGAAAATATGTTGACATAAAGGAGAATTCAAAGTAAAAACTTTTGAGTGAATTTAAGGTTATGTCAGGTTATGTTGTCATTTTGTGTCGGATTAATTTCATATTTCACCTATTTGCACTCAATTTTTACGGCGTCTCATGCATTTCTTACTGTTGCATATTTTTTCCAAATTTTTTCATGTTTTTTTTTGCTTATTTTAAAAGTATAAGAAGTCCTTGGTTGACTATCTACATCTGTGTTATTCTCCTTCGATTTTGCTTCGATTATCAGAAAAACAGATGTGCTTTTCTATTGAGGGCCCTGGCCCGGAAAATGCATGGCAAAAACGACTATTTTAGTCCGCATTTTTAGACTAAAATAGACGTTTC
>JBAGKK010369082.1:2259-18764 GCA_037177015.1 Euceroptres primus
GCAATTTTGCAGAAGATAAAAGAGTACGAATGAAGAAAGGCATAGAAATTTTTTATTATTTTTGTATAACAAAAGATTCTTATTTATTTTTATTTGGATTTTATTTGTATAGAATTTTGAAACACTTTTTTACTGCAATTTTGCAGAAGATAAAAGAGTACGAATGAAGAAAGGCATAGAAATTTTTTATTATTTTTGTATAACAAAAGATCTTATTTATTTTTATTTGGATTTTATTTGTATAGAATTTGGAAACACTTTTTTACAAACTTTATTTTACAGATTTTGTTCTAGTTATTCCTTTCTTTATTCGTACCAAAAAATTTCAACTGTTCGGTATCTACGGTACTAAATTTAGCAATGCATTTGCCTCGCACCTAGTTAGTGCTCTTCCAGGCATGTTCGCAAATTCACTGCCGATATGGCACACTTTAATCATCAGAAAAAAAGTACCGATAGTGAATTTCACGACAATGCTGAGCGTCAACGACCACCAATTTTCGTTAGACAAATAAGGTGAATTTACTGGGGATTCAAAATGTACAAATTTAAGCTGCTTGCAAATTCAAAGTACTTTGAATTTTTGTCACTTTTGGATCCAAATGCTTTCACATTTTTGAGGTTTTTAATTTTGAATCCCTGTATTCTGTTTCTTTTTATTAGTTGAAAGGTACGGTTCGTTCTACGTTTGTTATTTAATTTAGATTCAATTTCTGATTTAGGTTAAATTTAATTTTAGGTAAATTTAGGTAAAATTTAATTTAGATTCAATTTCTGATTTAGGTTAATTTTAATTTTAGGTAAATTTAGGTAAAGTTTAATTTAGATTCAATTTTTGATTTAGGCTAAATTAAAGTAAAAATTTGATTTTAATTTTAATTTAGATTTTACTTAATCTTGCTTTAGATTTTAAGATTAATTTAATTTAAATAATTTAGAGCGAAACTGGATGCTAGATTGATATTTAGTTTGTTGACTTTCGCTGCCCGCACTGATTATAAATACATGTACAGTGTTAATTATTATAAAACTGGCCTGACGTGCATTAGAAGCTTGAAATGCCAATTTATTAACTTTTTGAAAAATAATCACGATTGAAAATTAATAGACATGACACAGCATTTTAATTGATTCAGTTGCGAAAAAAATGCACATAATGCTTTTTATTTTATTTATTGTAAAATTAGGAGGATATCCTCTTAATTCTTGTCAAAGGAGATGGCAGGCCATTCTTCGAACTTTGCTCCTTTAGTATTCTTCTGTAGTCATTGAAATATTATAATTATATTAGCTCTAAAAGTAATTATTAGTAGGGACGAAAATTTATTAGAGTCTTCTGGCTCAAATGTGTCTTATGGGCAATTGCCAAAAAGTTGACTATATTTGACCACGAAATTTCCGAAAAAAATTATTATTCCATGTCGCCTAAAATATGTTTTCTTAAACACGACCAACCCAAGAGTATGAAAAAAAGAAATAGAGATCAAAGTATATATTTGTGACAGTTATGAATTCTATACGAAAATAACTCCTATATCTATGTTTCTGCGTAATAATCATGAAGTCTTTACTTGAGTTCTGAATGTTTTTAACTCTAGAAGGATAGGCGTGAGTAAATATTACTCACAGTGTTTATTTTCTGATACAAATATGTTCCTTTTGATTACTAATAAGAATACGTATCTAGTCTACGTAAGGAATAAAAGGTTTTTTCATAACACCTACATTGAAAATTCGACTTTCGATGCCTGTACAGCGGGGCGAAAGTGGCAGTTTCAACCCTAGGGTTGAAAGCATGAATCTGCGTATCTGCGAGTTTTTCAACTAGGCCAACTAGGGAGTAAAAGTTACTCACCCCTACCTTTAATAGCTGAGTGAAGAGCCCTATCTTTCTAGGGTTAAGTAATTTGAATGCATAGGAAGTTGATGTATAGGAATGGAAATTTTAGGAATGGAAATCATTTTCGGGGCGTTTGAGAAGAAAAAATGAAGTCGGATGCCCCTAATCTCAAAAGTCGCTAAGTTCGCAATGTATGATGTTCGACCTTGACAATATAAATATTTGAAGAATATTTTTAAAATATTGCAAAAACAGGTAAGGTGGATGTCCCAGTAATCGTACCGGTCCCAGTAATCGTGCAATTGGCATATAACCTAAAGAAATAATTATAAAAGATCTTTTAAAAAATTTGTAGTAACAAAAAATAACGAGCTTTAGCATTATTTATTATCAAAATCAATAACAATTAAGTATAAAAGTTTAAAAAATAATATTGACGGCGAAACGATTAGTGTGACTAAGTTCACAACTACTGGGTCATTTACCTTAAAAATGATTTAAAATATGAAAAACATCTGTGATTGCGCGATTTATTTGATATTGACTACTCATCTTCAATATATCCTCTCGTTTAATAAAATTTTGAATTAATAGTTCGATAAATATGACATTTTGTAAAACATATTGTGCAAAAGATTATTATTGACTGCTATTTGGAAATACTGTTGAGAAATCGATTTTCAACTGTATGAAAATCTTCGATAGCCTAAGATTAACTAATGTATGTCATATTTTGAATAGTTTGAATCACGATCTTCGAGTTTCATCTTAAAATAGCAAAATCGTAAAACCTGACAAAACTTGGGGACAGACTTTGGAGCGATTTTTCGCATCTTTAACTGTAAAATATTCAATTTATCACTCCATAATCATCTTTTACAACTAATTTCAATCAGTTTTCATGAGCCTAAATTATTAAAGAAAATATTTTTAATATTACTTAACAATTTTCTATTTTAAATGTGTAGTTTGGGACATATCGCATAACCTGACATTTTTCAAAAATTTTATTTATAATTAAACGAAGTTTAATTTATAATTTTAACGAAGTCGTCTAAAATTTTGAAACTTTACTGAATTGTGCTCTGATGTGAGTACATTGCTCAGATATATTGAGAAAAAATCAATTAATCACAGGATATGTAAAAAAATGATAGGGACTTAAATTTGTAAACTTTTTGGCAATTACCCACATATTAAAATATCAGATAATTAATTTTATCTACACATCAGTAAATTAATGATAATTATAAAATATGATTCGTAGTTGAATTAGAGACGATTCATTTGAATCTGGAGACTCTTCCAAGCACGCAGACTTCCAGTAATTCAACTGGAATTAGTTTATTCACCAGAACGTAATATAAATTATAACTTGGCTCTATATTTTAAGTTGAGCCTGATCTTCAAATTACATTTCGTCACATTAAAAAAAACCAGAGAGCAATTTATTTTATGTAAATAAGATTTATTTTATGAAATCTGTTTATTTTACTGGTTTCTTTTATTTATAGAAAAACCTGCGTCTGTAGATTTTAGATTTAATTTGCTAGCAAAACTGAATTGTACATTATAGTCATGTTACTAATTCAAACCAATTGTTATGACTGTAAATATGTTTTTAAAATTAAATTTATTATAATTAACGGCATTGTCTTCGCAATAAATGCGCTGGATTATTTAGTTTAATTTTAGTTTTTTGTAAAAAGGAAATTTACAATTTTTGAAATTCAGACTCACGTATTTGGAAATTTCGAAAATAGTAAATTTTTTTATTTTCCCGACTGAAGCGACGAAACTGTCGTTATAAATGTGCAAAAGACTAGGGCAATACTGACGAACTGTTAAGGAATTAATTAAATATCTTCTGTGCTTTGTTATTGAATTATAAAGCATGATTATTATTTCAGTGCTGTTTGCATGATTGCTTTCATTTTTGCTTTTTAAAAAATGCGGACCTGCAGGTACAAAAACAGCGTGGGAAAATTTTTCTGTAAATTGACCTGAGGGTGAATCGTACCGTTGTCAATGTTACTATAATGTATATGTTTCCGAGTGTATTTAATGTTATCGTCTCAGTGTTAAAAATAAATGTATAATACATATCTTGCATGAGCTTCTCTATTTCTATTATTCTCTATTTCTTTTAGAGTTCTAAACACAAATAATTAAATATTACCAATTAATATTTTGATTATTTCTTTTAATGCCCTGCCGGAAGTAAAAGTATTCAAACAGTTAGAAAATAATGGATTCAAAAGGTTAGAAAGTTTTAATCCATTATCATGTATAGCGGATAGAAAATGTTTCCGTGTTAGTCATTATCAATCCTTTTCAATCCTTCTTTCGAAAAAATATATTTCCTCTCTGTTTTAAGCCATAATTTTCAATCCGACTCCCTATCATTTTCTATCCATCAGCTACTTAGATTTTTAGATGTTCTTATTCGCGTATAACTGATAGAAAACGTATCCGTGTCAATCAGAGTCTATCCTTTCCAATCCTTTCACCAAAATATCTATAACTATCCATTGTAATCCATAGTTTTCAATTCGTTTTTAATAACACGGTTACATTATTTCCTATTCGTGTTTCATGAGGATGAACATCTATAAATATCTGACGAAAAAAGAAGAATTGGAAGCAGATTGAAAAGTATGGATTAAAACGGATAGGCAATACATTTCTTAGAGAGAGGATTGAAGGGAATAGAAAGTGATTAGGACGGATACATTTTCTATCCGTGACAGTTGACGAAAAAATTCCAAGTCGCTCGCGGATAGACACGGATTAAGTTACGGATAGAAAATAAAGTATTGAAACGGATAGGAAAATATAAAAGCGGGTAGAGAAGGATTAAATAGCGGATAGAAAATGAAGTATTGAAACGCATAAATATCGGAACGGATAGGAAAATATAAAAGCGGATAGACACGGATTAAATAGCGTATAGAAAATGAAGTATTGAATCGCATAAGTATCGAAACGAATAGAACAATATAAAAACATATAGACAAGGATTAAATTACGGATAGAGAATAAAGGATTGAAACGTACAACTATCGAAACGGATAGAAATACATATATACAACCCTTAAAGATAATGATTAAGACGGATAAATTCAACGAATTAGATAATGATTCACGAGCAGAGACGGATACTCTCCGAATGCAAACGGATCGCCGAGTATAGAAGAAGTATTCAAACAGATATTTTATGGAGAGCTGACGGATTAAAACTGATAGGGTTTGAATATTTTTATTTCCAGCAGGGTCTTCCACTAACCAACTTTAGTTAAATTATCCTATCCGAATTAATCCGCTTTAATCCACTTGTAGTGAAAGTCGGGTTCAATCTAATAAATAAATTACGGATAGGAATACGGCTTGAAAACTATGGATAACAACGGATAGGCAATACATTTCTGAGAGAGAGGATGAAGAGGAATAGAGAATGATTATAGGCAATACATTTTTTAAAGAGAGGATTGAGAGGGACAGAAAATGATTAAGACGGATACATTTTCTATCCGTGACAGATGACGAAAAAATTCTAAGTGGCTCGCGGATAGACACGAATTAAATCAAAGGACTAAAACGCATAAGTATCTAATTGTTAGGAATACATAAAGGCGGATGGATAAAGATATGAAGTCGGATGGAAAATGATGGATTAAAACAGTTAGGCAATAGACTATACAGAGAGAGGATTGAGAGTAGTAGGGAATGATATGTCCGATTCGTTTTCTGTGACAGGCCATGATAAAATTCCAAGTGGCCTGCGGATAGATACGGATTAAGTCACGGATAGAAAATTAAGTATTGAAGCGCATAAGTATATAATTGGACTGGAATATATAACGGCGGATAGATAAGGATAGGAAGACAAATTGAAACGGATAGGCAACACATTTTTTTAAAGAGAGGATTGAGGGGGATAGAAAATGATTAAGACGGATTCATTTTCTATCCATGATAGGTGACGAAAAAACTCCAAGTGGCTCGCGGATACACGAATTAAATAGCGGATAGAAAATGAAAACGCATAATTATCGAAACGGATAGGAATATATAAAAGCGGATAGACAAGGAGTAAATGACGGATAGAAAATGAAGGATTGAGACGTATAAATATCGAAATGGACAGGAATATGTTCGACAAGTAAGGATGATTGAAATGTATAGATTTGACGGATTAGATAATGATTCACGAGAATAGGCGGATACCCTACGCATACAAACGGATTGCCGAGTATAGAGGAAGTATTTTAACGGATATCTATGGATAGCTGATGGATTTAAACTAATAGGCTTTGAATACTTTTACTTCCAGCAGGGTGGAGACCACCAGTTTTAGAACTCTAATAACTCTAAACTTAAATTTTAAAAAATATGGCAATAATCAATCAAATGCCAGTTAAAAAAGAACTTGATATATTTGATGCTTTCCAGTGTTTCACATATTCAATAAACAAGTAAAAATATTGTTCTTATCGTCCGAGCGGATTGCTCAGTACTCTATTGTATTGTACAGATTAATATACACATTTATACACACTTCTCTTCTTATAACCTTGGGACGAGGCAAATAAGCAAGCGGACTTTTAATATATTGTACTGTTAACAAGCTCTGAATCACATCGTTGAAAACCATACTTAAATCTCTAAACAACGCGAACGAAATAATTTACAGGTATCTTAATCGCTAACAGATTGAAATCTCCGCTCACAATCCGTTGCGAAGGCAAAAATTTCAGTATGGCACCTTCTTATAAAGAAAATGATACAGCAGCCAGTTTTTCTTTCGCAAACGTTACCTATTACGGTCACGAGTCGAACACTTGCACCTTTAATTGTATCCGCAAACCAGTTTCTCGTAATACTGACAATAAGGTATAAAGTTGCGATTCGTATAGATTTTTTTATACCGTACAATACTTATTTTTACAGGAAACGTTGCTTTAACAACTAACTAAACTGGTCTTCGAAAGCTCGCGAAAGAATTAGTAAACGATAAAAGTTACTTGAAAAACAGGGAGAACACAAATTCTTCACTTCTCGGTGACTAGACACCTGCAAAAATAGACATATACTAAAAAAACCTAATTTGTGCACATCTGTCGAATTTGGAACATTCATTTCAAAGAGCTTATCAGCAAAAAACGAGTTTTTAAATCTCTGAATTAATTTAAACATATTTTAACGGTTGCTAAATGATTATTTAAATTCCTACAATATTTCCAAGTTGCATTTCAGAAAAGAATTTGCACATTGCGAAAAGAAAAGCTTATATATAACGAAGACAATTGGTTATCAACTGAACAGTTTCATGATTTTTAGTTATTAAGAGATAACATTCTCGATGCGATTGTCCCATTGTTTCTTCCATTAAGTTACATGGCACAGTGTCGTGTTGTTAATAAATAACTCTGACTACAACGTAGTTTAAAAGGACGATGATATTTTAGTAAGTAGCTAAACCTTTGCGGCAGTTCTCAATATTAAAGATGAAAAAACAATAGATCAATGATTTTTCGAAGAATTTGAACCATTCGGTTCAAGCGCTTTTTGACAGGCAGTTTTTACGTAATTTCTTAATACTGTCTAATAAATAATCAGTGCAAGCGCAGTAATTGTCAATTCTTAGGATTGCATCGTTTGTGATTTTGCACTTACATTTTCAATAAAATACACAATTTAAGATTCTAAAAACCGAATTTAGATTTATAAATTGCCGTATCCTTATCTGCACAACTAATTTTTAGTCGTAAGTCTAATCTTATCATTTCAAATTTTATTCGTTGTCAAAATTGGAGTCAAACAAAAAATAAGATGCAGACAAAGATACAAAAATTAGAAAATTTATAAAAACTTTGATAAAAGATACAATAGCAACAGAAGTTTTGCGTCGAACTGATTGAAAATTGAGAAAATTACCGTGAACAACTACGGATTTTATCTGGCATATAAAAACGAATTCTAAAAATTAGCGTAACAAGAGGCATTGTCATAATCAATAATTTTCTTTATCATGGCACGTGATAGACAGTGTCATATTATTTAACTATTTGGGCGTGGGGTTTTGACCCGAATCTGTATTCATAGAGTATCATCTGCTACAGCTACTTTATATTAATATCACAAACGTTTATATTCAATACTCCTGAACAGTAAGGTAGCTCAAAAATCGTACGATCAAGTGCCAGTGGAGAGAAAATTAACTGGCACAGTCAACGAAACACGTAAAACGAAATAAAACAGGAGTTGAATCACGATGTCTTGCATGAGGGAAACTTTCGTACGTTTATACAAGATATTGTTTTGCGCCATCTTCGCTTGCCATGGTGAGTGTTCGGTTTGCTGTGATGACTATTGGAAGTACTTTTCTTATCACCACTAATATCCTCCATCTCTTGAAGTCTTCTCTCCTCTAAAAATCATATAATAATTTATCAAGATTAAGCACGACAATTTTAAGCAAAGGGAATCTCAAAGCTGTTAGTGGATTTGCATTCCATTACGTATTTTCTAACTGGGTGTGGAATCTATTTTTCTGCACAATGAATTCACTTTTGGAAATTTTGAAAGATTCCGGAATCTTCAAAATTGTTTTAAAATTATAATTCATTCCTCAGAAATTTATTATTTTTTGTTCACCGTGGAATTTAAAGTATTAATAGGGAAATTATTTAGAGCACTACTTGATTAGCAAAATATCAAAGCATTCTCTATTAGTGACTAAAATACTCGAACGTGAGGGCAAACTAGAAATTTTTAACTCGAAATTCACACTGCACAAATAAAATACCCAAGAGTGTATATCCATGATCCAAATCTAAGCATTTATGCATGATTATTATAGTATGATGCACGTTTTTGATAAGAACACAAGCAGGCGGTTTGATAAAGAACGTTCAGATTTCCATTTTGTATCTGAAAAGATAATAGTCTACTTAATTCTCGGGTTCTGAGACTCTTGTTAGTTTTCTGGTTAAAAGGCTCAGACTGCTTTCGAATTTTTAAACTAAAAATACTTTTTAAAATATAAATACTTTGTAAAGTACAAATTTCCTTTTTTGCTTGAAAAGGATTCATATTTATACTGTAGGACAAGTGAGCTGCTGAAAGTAAAAACGGGGAAAAAAAGTTTGTAAGTAAAAATGGTACATACATTTTTCGGAGTAAAAAGGGAACAAACAAATCTTCCGAGTAAAAACGGAACAAAATTTCTTCAGAGTAAAAATGCAACAAACTAATTCTTCGAGAAAAACAGAACAAACGAGCGCACGGCTGATGGGAGGGGATATAACCCCTCCCAACAGCCGTGCGCTACAGCCGGCGGTCCAGTAAACGTTTGTTTGTAACAAAAAGACCCAGAGAAAACATCCCCCACAAACAAAAAGGAAAAATTTCAATTATCGAGAAAGCCCTGACTTATTTCGTGGGCCACTTTCTCCAAAAAGTGGGAATTTTGCATTTTTGCAACCGTTGTTACTTTTTTCTAAGTTAACTTATATTTTTAACTGATCCTGCGGTCTGGTAGACGTTTTTTTTTGTAACAAGGAGACCCTAAGAAAACATCCCTCACAAAGAAAAAGGGAAAATTTCAATTATCGAGAAAGCTCTGATTTATTTCGTCGGCCAGTTTTTCCAAAAAGTGGAAATTTGGCATTTTTGCAACCGTTTTAGCTTTTTTTCTAAGTTTACTGATATTTTTAATTGATCTGGATCAATTATTTCAATTGGTCCGATGAACGTTTTTTTGTAACAAGGAGACACTTATCAAACATCCGGAGCAAAGAAACAAGGAAATTCTTAATTATCGAGAAAGCCCTGATCTATTTCGTGTGCCAGTTTTTCCAAAAAGTGGAAATTTGGCATTTTTGCAACCTTTGTTACTTTTTTCTAAGTTTACTAATATTTTTCATTGATTCGGCGGTCTAGTAAACGTTTTTTTGTAACAAGGAAACTTTTATCCAACATCCAGAGCAAAGAAAAGTGGAAATTTTTAATTATCGGAAAAGCCCTGATTTATTTCGTGGGCCACTTTCTCCAAAAAGTGGGAATATTGTATTTTTGCAACCGTTGTTACTTTTTTCTAAGTTAACTGATACTTTTAACTGATCCTGCGGTCCGGAAACGTTTTTTTTTTTTTGTAACAAGCAGACTCTGAGCAAACATCCTCCACAAAGAAAAAGGAAATATTTTAATTATCGAGAAAGCTCTAATTTATTTCGTTGGACAGTTTTTCCAAAAAGTGGAAATTCGGCATTTTTGCAACCGTTGTTGCTTTTTTTCTAAGTTTACTGATATTTTTAATTGATCCGGCGGTCCGATAAACGGTTTTTTGTAACAAGAAGACTCTGAGCAAACATCCCCCGCAAAAAAAGGGAAATTCTTAATTATCGGAAAAGCCCTGATTTATTTCGTTTTTCCAAATGCCAGTTTATCCAAAAAGTGAAAATTTGGCATTTTTGCAACCGTTGTTGCTTTTTTCTAAGTTTACTGATATTTTTAATTAATCCTGCGGCCCAGTAAACGTTTTTTTGTAACATTGAGACTTTTATCAAACATCCGGAGCAAAGAAGAGTGGAAATTTTTAATTATCGGAAAAGCCCTGACTTATTTCGTGGGCCACTTTCTCCAAAAAGTGGGAATTTTGCATTTTTGCAACCGTTGTTACTTTTTTCTAAGTTAACTGATATTTTTCACTGATCCTGAGGTCTGGTAAACTTTTTTTTGTAACAAGGAGACTCTATGCAAACATCCCCCACAAAAAAAAGGGAAAATTTCAATTATCGAGAAAGCTCTGATTTATTTCGTCGGCCAGTTTTTCAAAAAAAGTGAAAATTTGGCATTTTTGCAACCGTTGTTGCTCTTTTTCTAAGTTTACTGATATTTTTTATTGATCCGGCGGTCCGATAAATATTTTTTTGTAACAAGGAGACTCTTATCAAACATCCGAAGCAAAGGAAAGTGGAAATGTTTAATTATCGGAAAAGCTCCGATGTATTTCGTGTGCCAGTTTTTCCAAAAAGTGGAAATTTGGCATTTTTGCAACCGTTGTTGCTTTTTTTCTAAGTTTACTGATATTTTTAACTGATCCTGCGCACAGCTGGTGGGAGGGAATATATTCCCTCCCACCAGCTGTGCGCTCGTTTGTTCTGTTTTTACTCGTAGAATTAGTTTGTTGCATTTTAACTCTGAAGAAATTTTGTTCCGTTTTTACTCGGAAGATTTGTTTGTTCCCTTTTTGCTCCGAAAAATTTATTTTCCATTTTTACTCACAAACTTTTTTGTTTCATTTTTACTTTCAGCCGCTCAGGTTTAGTTAGTATCAACTCGGTTAAATCTAAAATACACGTTCCATGGATTTCGAAAGACAGCAACTATTAACTTACCAATAGCTTTGAGACAACTGATCTGGATACACTGACGGTTCGCATTAATGTACACTATTAACTTTAACATTAATAAAAAAAAACAAAATTGGTCTTCCAGTTTCAAATTCATAAAATGGATTAAACTAATACACTTTTGAAACACAATTTAAATTAAAATTCCTTTAATAAATTCTGGACTTTATCAAAGAGAAAGTTACCAAGAAAAAACAAGAGCTGTTTAAAAAAGTTTAAAATGAATAATTATTGAGACGGTATTAGAGAAGAATGTTCAAAGGGTCCAAGTATTTAGGTATTTAAGAGAAAATCAGTGCTTACCATTGAGTTGATGTTCGGTATAATACGTAGGATTGTTATCTATTCCATAGTGCTGTTCCATCAGGTACGGCAGTGCAGTCATAGTATGCCATTCATCGCCTCTGAGAGGGGGTATGGACACTTCTTCCAAAGTTTTAGGAGGTCTACTTATGGTCCAAGGATGTCTCCTAATTTCCTGCAGCGAGAACCTCTGCTCCACGTCTTTTTGCAGCATCCCAATTAAGAGAGATCTCAAAGGTTCCTCGACCTCCGATGGAATTGTGTACACACCCTTCCCAATGTTCTCATACAACTTATAAATATTATCCCCTTCGAAAGGATACTCGCCGGTCATAAAATTATATCTGCAAGAAATAAACATTATCAATTAAAACTCATCAACTTCTTTCAGGTTTCTTTTCAAATAAATAAACTTACAAAGTTACACCACTACTCCATATGTCTACTTTAAAACCTGCGAAAGTTTCACAGCCATTTGCTATTTCTGGAGGTTGGAAAGCTGGAGAGCCTTGCCCTGTTGTACACGTATCGTCTTTGGCAAACATATCTAGCGCCTAAAAGCATAAAGATTGATTAGAAAAGAAGTCAATTTAGGAAGTGAAATTGTAAATTGTGAAAATAAAGTAAGATTAATTGTGGAAGGAAAGCTAATGTCAGTCTTACTTCGGCAACTCCAAAGTCACTGATTTTCAGAGTTCCATCAAGAGTCAGCAACAGGTTTCCTGGCTTGATGTCCTTGTGGACGATTCCTGAAGCATGGAGATACTCGAGACCATCTAGCAACTGACAAAAATATCCATGAGCTTGCCAGAGAGGAAACCTTTTACGTGGAGTGCTCTCCAACATATCCTAAAAGAAATTAAAGTTTAAATTAAATTCATTTTCAACGGAAAGAAATGGGTGTTTGACTTAATTTACATCGATCATTGATTTATTATTAATTAGTACCTGAAGTCCTCCCACGCAAAACTCCATTACTAAATACATCTTTTCCTTTTCGTCATTGTACATCACGTCCACGAGATCAATCACATTCTTGTGTTTCAGCTTTTTTAATAGTCGAATCTCCCTATTAAACAAATTATTTTAAATTAATGATCTACATTATTTTGCTTGTATTTCCAAAATTATTGTGCATTTCTAAAGGCATTTTTTAAAATTGAATCTTATTTTAGAGAATTGTGGACGATTTAGAGAATCGTCTACAATTTGCATCTTTACACGTAATGGCTAAAAATACCATTCTTCACTGAAAAATAATGTAGCTCATCAAAAGCAAGTGCTAAAATATAAGTACTTTTACGAGGATACCAATGTTGTGGAGCATAAACTAGAAGTAAATAGAATAATTTTTTTGTCATTGAAACGACCTTTAGATTTTTCGACACTGGCTTAACACGTAAAAAGCTAGAATTGGGTCTGAAAAAATATCAAATTGGAGACAATTTTTTTACAAATAATCGACTAACCAAGAGAAATCAAAACTAAAAAGATAGAGGAAAAGCTGCCAGATATGAAAAGTAAAGTATTTGGAAACGTGTCTCACGACTGTACGTTGCTTTCCCCATTCGGTATCCTCCGGAGCTTTCGTTTCTTCAAAATCTTTACAGCCCTCCTGCAGAGAGTCTCGGAGTCGAGCATTTCCTTGACCTTGCCATAACTGCCTTCTCCAAGTAAATCACCCATGACATATTTCCCGATCAATTTACACCTTTTCTTCTTCTCTTGGTATATGATCTGATCGGAATCCACCCTATGGAAGAACATGTTGATGTCGTCCAGGTCATAGTTTGCATCATCGTTAACCCAGGGGGCCGGCTCGATGTCGTTAAAAATTTCATTGTTAACCTCTTCCTCGTCCGGATTAAATATCGCGATCCTATTGTCCATTTTTAAAACTCTCACTAATTACTCTAAATTCTATTAAAGTTGCTCGAATTTAACCTAAAACATAACCGGCACCATTGTTGTGTGTGATTTAAAACCATAAAATCTATTTTGGTCCGGTTTTTAATAACATTTGCGGATTTCTCTTGTGAAAACTAACCTTAAAATTTTTCGAGATACGGTGTTTCGATAGTTATCGATCAATAGCAATCGAGAGTTTTTCTCCTCCTCCCTCCAACTTTTCCTTTCCTTTTTTCCACTTTGTATCTTTGTAAACGACGGTTTTGTTTTCATTTTTTCTATCCAAAAACCAAACAAAAGATCTTATTAAATAAAAAATACATATTTCAGATGTAAAATATGGCTAATCATTATGAGGTTCCCAGTTGGTGAGTGAATATGCTTTAATTTGAGAGATTTCACGAATTAAATTGAGAATCAGAGTACTACTTAGGTTATGATTTTTAGGGCTGGTAAACCTCCTGTTGGATTGCACTTGGATGTATTAAAGGGAGATAAATTAATACAGGTAAAGTAATCCCTTTTGTTAATTAAAAATTTAACCTAAAATATCTATAGTTTCGCTCTGGATTTCTGTCAAAATTAAAATTAAAATCAGTAAATAAATATAGAATTTCACAAATCTAAAGTTTTCACGTAATAATACATTGGTTGTTTTAAATTTGGGTTTAAACTGGTTTAAACTAGACTACATTCTGTATGGAATTTCCTTCAAGGTATGTAGAATCAAGTACTTCAATGCACAATTTATTACAGAAATTAATGGTAGATGAGAAAAAATGTTACTTATTCGGTCGGAATCAGCAAATGAATGATTTTTGCATCGATCATGCTTCTTGTTCTCGAGTCCACTCAGCCCTTGTGTATCATAAACATCTAAACAGGGCTTTCCTAGTCGATTTAGGGAGCAGTGAGTAATTTTTCCGTGAAATTTGAATTTATTTGTTTTATTTAAAGTTCCTTAAGCGAATTTAAATTGTCTCTAGCACATGGAACGTACATTGGCAATATGCGATTGGAGAGTAACAAACCGACTCAATTGCCAATCGACAGTACCTTTCATTTTGGAGCTTCCACTCGCTACTACATAATCAGAGAACGTCCTCAAACAGGCAATCGGACAATAATAGATGAACTCGAAAAATCTTCAGAAGACAACGAAGCAGGTGGATTGTTGGGTTTGCCCGAAACGGAAACAGAACTCGATGTAATTATTTCAATTTCCTTTCATAAAATATCAGTCTATTAAAAATTCGATATCTCTATCTTAATTAAAATTTCTCAAATACAGAATCTTACGGAATTCAACACAGCACACAATCGTCGCATTTCGATGTTAGGAATCACCGACGACGAAGTTCACAAATCTACGAGAAAACGAAAGAAAAAGGGCATTTCTTTCAATGACGACGAGGAAGTCATCAATCCAGAAGACGTTGATCCTTCTGTTGGCAAATTTCGCAATCTCGTTCAAACGACAGTTGTGCCTAGCAAAGTTCGTTTCCATCTGCTACGTAATTATAATTATGTTTCCAAAATGCAAATCCATAATTCTTATTTATATTTACAGAGAATGCGAATGGAGGGCGGTTTAATATCTTTATCAGAAGATAATCACAACGTAATGAAGCATCTTCAGCCCACTTCCACGACTCCTCATCTCTATAACGATCTTCCGCCGGAGCAATATTCGTCCAGCGTTTCTAGTAATCCATTTACTGTTGGATTAACCTCTTTGACTTCTCGCCTTGGTATCGCTCTTCCCAATCCTGCTCCCGAAGTAGAGATGACACAGAATCAAATGCAGACAGAAACGACTCACATACCAGAGATGCCTGGACCTGTCGAAGGTCACACAATGGAACCAAAAAAGAAAAAATACGCCAAGGAAGCTTGGCCTGGGAAAAAACCTTTGCCGACGCTCTTGGTGTAATTTTCTCGAAGTCAGTGATAGAATTCTGGGAGAAGGTTGTCATTTTTCGTAACCTAATCTTCTCTATTTGTACATAAGACATTTGAATACCAGAAGAAAAGTGTCCATCTCTAAAGACTTGTGCTACGATGTGCTCTATTTTTTATTTGTGGCTAACATTTAAAATTTAAGGAATACTTTAAAGCTTCTCTGTGTTTATTAAATGTATCAAGTCGACTTTCCCTTTTAATCTTTTGGACATAATATATTTATTGGATATACAAACATCTTATTCTCAACTCTTGTTTTGAGTTTCTGAAAAGAAAAAACATTATAAGAGTTTATATCTTTTAAAACTATCTACTTTTTGTCATCAACGTCGACTTATTCCCCTTTAAGGGGCAAAAACACAAGCAATCTAATAAATAGAATCGTTTACAAAGAAGCAAGGTAGTTTATTCTTCTGATTGATAAAATATAGTAGCGGTAAAATAATTTCTAATATGTATGAAACATTCAATTGCGGCAATTATCAGGGATGGGTAAGTTACTTTTTAAAAGGAACTCGTTACCGTTACATCAGCGAAAAAAGTAACTAGTTACTGATATTGTTACCGTTTCAAAATATAACTTTTTCTCAGTTACTTTTGAAAAAAAAGTATCGTTACTATTATATTTTAAAAATATGAGAAATATATACTAAGGAAAATTATAATCAACGCTTATTTCTATCTATATTCTTTGTTTATTTTTAACGTTAGTAATTGTTCGAAAGTTTCGTTGATCAATCTGCCCCTTTTCCAGTTTAGTATGATTCCTAGGGTGCCCAGTTAAATTCTACTTTTTTTTCAAAGGTCTTACCTCCTAAAATTAAACACTTTAACAAAATAATGAACCCCTATTTCTTTTAAATAATTTTTTTGTACCTCCGCAAGGAACTTAAAGTTATAAATATACACTACCGGTCAAAAATATGAAACCACCTGTTTTTCGATTATTGCTTAACTCCTCTTAATTCTAATAATATTATAGATAAATTGTTTCTCCTGAATAGATTGAAAGCTAAAAAAATTCTGTAAAAAATGAGCCCAAGATAAACTCATTTTGTCAATTTTTTTGAAAGATA
>JBAGKK010369182.1:0-14506 GCA_037177015.1 Euceroptres primus
ATATATATATATATAAATACTAGAAGTATTTAATCGCAGCTGCACTTTTGAATTAAAATTCATCATTGACTATATTCACATAATCTATTACATCAATAACCAAAAAGATGAAAAGAAAACAATGGAACCAGATTTCCGACAGTGAATTTCTACTGATTTATCACACTAAAAAAAGTATTCTAAGTTTAGGAATGTTCTTAAAATAAGAATATTTTTTTTCAGTGCAGTAGAAACGATAACTGAAAATTCAATGATGCTCACTGAAATTTCAGTGATTTTCTACTGATTTTCAGTGATTCTCCACTGATTTTCAGAGAATTTTTGCCAAATGAGGTAGCTACATTTGAGTCACTGAGAAATTAGTAAAATTTGACTAATTCAGATTTAGAGAGTATTAATACTGCAAGAGTTTGTTCGAAATAATTAAAATTTCGTTTAATAAAATTATCTTTCTTCTGAAGGTATTCTGTCATCAAGGAAATCGAAGAAATAAACCAAACTCCATTTTGCAAGAATGATAAAAAGAAATAAAAAAAGTATCTACAGAATTGTTCTAGCCTTCCTTGAAAGCTAGTCTTTGAAGGTTAATTTATATGCAAATTTTTTTAAATTTGCAGGAATTTGGTTCATTCTGAACCAAGCCTTGCACTTAACTCACAATCAGTGTTTGGTATATCTGTCGCAAGAAATTTTCCGCGATTTGTAGGATTTCGATAATTTCTGAAAAATTAATTTCTTGAATGAGAAAAATGTGTATTTCAGAAAACAAATACGCTCCAAGTTAGTTTTTGAACTACATAGAGTTAAATTACTTCTTTACTGAATGATAATTACTTTTTTTACTGAATACTTTTATAGGTTTAATAGTCATGTAAACTGTTCAAAAGTGTACAGTTTAAAAGTTTCTCTTAGAAAATGGATTTGCGAGTTTTTACTATTTGCAAAAACAACGTAAAAAGACACAAAGACATTCTGTCGTCAAGGGCATCAAAGGAATAAGCTAAAATCCACTTTTGCAAGAAGGATAAAAAGAAATAAAAGAAGTATCTAACGGATTCATCCAGTCTTCTTTGAAGGCGAGGGTTAAGTTAATGAAATTCTGGTCAGGTCAGGAGATTCTTTCGTCAGGTGGCGATGCCACCCCTTTTGGCTGGCTGCAGTTTACAGCCGGGGTGTTCACTGGGGGTAGCTGAAATAGGGTGGTGTGCAGTCAGATTACGGTTAAGCTATGCTCGTACGTGCTCACGTGGAAGTTGGCTTCCCTTCCTCTCGACCATACCATACGAGAGCGAACGCAAAATATATTTATTGTTGTTTGTCCAGCGTTTTGTACTGTAGCCGACGAGTAAAAAATCGCAGGTCCACTCCCTCTGGCGATTCGGGCATAAATTTAAGCGGCACCCTCTCTCCCAGGGATATTTTTCACTCTCTGTCCCAAGACGATCCAACCTAACTTTCCAACAAAGTTGATTTCGTGATACACATTTTTGAAATGATTTACAATTTATTTCATGGATTATATTAGCCATGAAATAAATTATATTTGATTTTATGGATAAAAAATGTAAGGTAACCCTTTAACGGCCGACTTTTTTGCAGTCGTTTGACGTACTCGACACAGGGTGGATCTTAATTTTATAGCTATTCAGTGTATAACATTTTTTAAAAAAGAATGTTAACATTTTTTTAACTCTTTTTTAAAAAGGACCCTTATATACCAACCTCAGATGAAAAAACTATATTGTATACAAAATTGTAGAATCTCGTCTCTTGTTAATTTATACAATTGTAAATTGAAATGTAAGTATTTCGGAGCACGTCGGTGTATTGTCATAGAACTTTTCTATCATTACTACTCTTATAAACCACCCCTAAATTTAATAAAATTTTTCTAAAATCTAAAAAATTAAAGTCCAACTTACAGTTATTTTACCATCAAGCAGATTGAAGAAAATATAATCCAGCACATGAAGATATGTTTTTAAAAACTTACAACCCTTATAAACCACCCCTGAATTGAGAAAAAAGCACTTTTAAGAATTAAAAAAACTATAATCTTATTTCCTATTATTTTTTCCTGCTCTACATTGAAAAATAAGTACTTGTGCACACGTAGGTATATTTTTAGACACGGATTATTACAACCCTTATAAACCATCCCTAAATTTAAAAAAAGATACCCCAGAGCGTCAAAAATTAAAATTTAATTTCCAGTTCTTTTATCATAAAGTGAATTGAAAAAAACATACTCCAGAGAATGAAGGCATATTGTAAAAAACTTCCAAACCATTAAGACCCTTATAAACCACACCTGACTTGAAAAAAAGCACTTCTCAAAATTTAAATATTATAATCTCATTTCTTGTTATTTTATCTTGCTCGAAATTGAGAAATAAGTACTTCAATTCATGTAGTACATGTAGTTCATTAAATGTAATGTAAAAGAAGTACTGCATTAAATGTAGTACTGCATTAAATATAGTACATGTACTTGCCGATCCCCTATAAATTACCTCTAAAATTAGAAAAATGACCCCTAAAATCTAAAAAATTTAAATCCAACTAACACCAAATTTATCATCAAGTGCCTTGAAGAAAACATAATCCAGCACATGTAGATATGTTTTTAAAACCTTTGAAACCATTACAACTCTTATAAACCACCCCTGAGTTAAGAAAAAAGCACCTCTAAAAATTAAAAAAATTATAATCTTATTTCCTGTTATTTTTTCCTACTCTACATTGAAGAATAAATACTTGTGTGCATGTAGGTATATTTTAAGACACTTACGGATTATTACAACCCTTATAAACCATCCCTAAATTTAAAAAAAGATATCCCAGAGCGTCAAAAATTAAAATTTAATTTCCAGTTCTTTTATCATGAAGTGAATTGAAAAAACCATACTCCAGAGAATGAAGATATATTGTGAAAAACTTTCAAACCATTAAGACCCTTATAAACCACCCCTGACTTGAGAAAAAAGCACTTCTCAAAATTTAAATATTATAATCTCATTTCTTGTTATTTTATCTTGCTCGAAATTGAGAAATAAGTACTTCAGTACATGTGGTAAGTGTATATGTAGTACAAGTAGTTCATTAAATGTAATGTAAATGAAGTACTACATTAAGTGTAGTACTACATTAAATATAGTACATGTACTTACTGATCCATTATAAATCACCCCTAAATTGAGAAAAATTATCCCTAAAATTTAAAAAATTT
Source organism: Euceroptres primus (assembly GCA_037177015.1). Lineage (NCBI taxonomy): Eukaryota > Metazoa > Arthropoda > Insecta > Hymenoptera > Figitidae > Euceroptres > Euceroptres primus. The sequence continues at coordinate 3,230 of JBAGKK010369182.1, forward strand.
AACTCCAGTTTACACTTAATTTATCACCAAGTGCCTTGAAGAAAACATAATCCAGCACATGTAGATATGTTTTTAAAAACTTTGAAACCATTACAACCCTTATGAATCACCCCAAAATTGAGAAAAAAGCACCTCTAATGATTTAAAAATTATAATCTCATTTCTTCTTATTTTATCCTGCTCTAAATTGAAAATTAAGTATTCCGATGTACGTAGGTATGTTTTAAGACATTTACGGATCCTTACAATCCTTACAAACCACCCGTTAATTTAGAAAAATGATACCTAAAATGTAAAACATTTGTGTTTTAATATTAATATATTGAAGGCCTTTTCCGGTTTTTTGATGTTTTTATTCAAAAGCTGCCAACATGTTTCGACTCGGATTCGAGTTCTTTTCAAAGCGTAGTTCTGTTTGATACAATATATCGTAAAAAATTTTTTTGATGATTAAAGTTATATAGTTAAAGTAGTACAATTAGCGTTGTACTTACCTTATTCTTAATTAAAGGAAATTTTAAAATTTTAAAATTGGAGCATTATAACCTCAAAAAATGTTTGTCTCGTCTAGAAAAAGTGTAAACAGAGTTATGTATTTGCGGTTTATGAAGAATGTATATATTTTAGCGCATCTATGCTTACACGAGATAAATCCTAGAGAAAATTATTATATAAGAAAAATAATAGTGTTAGAAGCCATATGGCATTTAACATTACAACGACATTATTGCGAATTTGTATGAAATTAAAATGGGGTTAGTTTGATGCAATATATATGTATATACCTCCTAAGTCCAGAAAGCTCAAATTTTTGGAATGTATATTTGTGCAATTAAATTATTGCATATAGTGCTTAATTTTTGAATATCTGATCTAAAGTTAATAAAGTTTTTATCTCTTTTATCTCTATCATTTCTAACACTATTATTTTTCTTATATAATAATTTTCTCTAGGATTTATCTCCTGTAAGTATAGATGCGCTAAAATATATACATTCTTCATAAACCGTAATTAAATAATTCTGTTTATATTTTTTCTAGACGAAACAAACATTTTTTAAGGTTATGATGCTCCAATTTTAAAATTTTTCAAAAAGATTTTTATATCTGACAGCTATGTACAATCTACAACGGAAAAAATGTTCTAATTTCCTTTAATTAAGAATAAGGTAAGCACAACGCTAATTGTACTACTTGAACTATATAACTTTAATCAACAAAAAATTTTTTTACGATATATTGTATCTTAAACAGAACTACGTCTTAAAAAAGACTCGTACAAAATTGAAACACGTTGGCAGCTTTTGAATAAAAATATCAAAAAACCGGAAAAGGCCTTCATTATATTAATATTCTAAGAACCGGAAAAAATTAAAATATTTGAGTTTTAATTTCCAGTTATTTTGTTTCATTATGAACTGAATTGAAGAAAACATACTCTAGAAAATGTAGACATATTACCCCTTTAAAATAAACCTAATATAATAAAACATAAACCATTACTCTTAAAAACCACCCCTGAATTAAGAAAACAGCACTTCTAATAATTTAAAAATTATAATCCCATTTATTGTTATTTCATCCTATTCTAAATTAAAAAATACGTGCTCCGGTATATACAGGTATATTTTGAAACACTTACGGGCCTTTAAAACCCTTATAAACCACCCATATATTATAAAAAATATCTCTGTATTTAAAAGTCGGTTAGGGGTGATTTTTGTCATATTATTACTTTGGGGGTAGTTTTTTCCGGACCTGTTTTGCACATAATTTTGATGTGCTTTCAAAATAAGTTCATGAACTGAAAATGAATACAAGTTTGTTTGTAATAGTATTACCACTGTTAGGTCTGATTTTTGGCATATTATTACTGTTGGGGGTAGTTTCTGCCTGACGTTTTTTGCACATAACTTTGATGTCCTTTCAAAATAAGTACATGAACTGAAAATCAATAAAAGTCTGCTTTCAGAAGTATTCCCACTGTTAGGTGTGGTTTTTGGCATATTATTACAGTTAGGTGCAGTACTTTCTTCCACACCTTTATTGCGTTTTTACGCACGCATATTAGTGCGTAAAACGGCTTATTACACAACCACTAATAAGGGTGTGTTAAAAACGCGTGTTACGCACACTGTGTCAAAAAATATCGTATGCAACTCGTGCGTACGGTTTTGCTAACTTGTGGTGATCGCGTGAGTAAAATCGCATTTTACGCACATGTTGTATAATATACTATTTTATGAACTGTGTGTCTTTTCAAAGCTGGTGAAACGTATTTGTCCCACTGGCCGTTAAAGGGATAAAAAATTATGTTTGAGAAGCTGTATAAAATAGCAGTTTCTTGTTTTTCTGATCTTGAGAAATCTTGAGAGTTCGAGACAGATTAAGTGAGCAGCTACGACAAACGATTCTTCTTGACTCGAATCGACGAATCTCTCTCCCTGATTCTTACAATTTAGTTTCGCATCCAAACTGACGACAAAAGGGCTGTAACTACTTTGGGAAGTTTTATCTTTCGGGATTAATGGATGGATTAAAGTATTTGTGGTGGGATGCGGGCTGATTGGGGTAAATCGTGAGGGGATCAGAACTTGATTGGCTAATTTGTAAGTGTCCCCGGCAGCACGGTTCGAACTTAACAATCGATCGTCTCTCTCCCTGTACGGGGGTTAACTAGTAGACACTGAGATATGCATGGATCGTTACTATGGGATTACTAATACTGTGATATCAACTATAAAGAAGCTGTGGAAAAAACATTCCTTAAAAATCTTGAACATATATTTTTTAAATTGAGAAGATCCCCAAAATTATTTTCCGAAATGTTTTCCCAATATTTCTCTATTTTTAAACATTGAATGACGATTTTATGTTGATATAAAAAGGAGGGACACTAGTTTTGTATTGGATTTATGAATGCAAACGTAAAATCAAAATATGTACCGATGCCATGGCAGGGTGGTAACCTGAGTCTCCGGCAATCTTTAGAGTTAAGCTGACCTAAACGTGGTTAGTAAACAGGATGGGCGTCGCTTAACCATTGTATATTAATGTCCAGCCATTCTTTTGGTATCGGATGGGTCATTTATACACTTGTAACCAGAATATCTCGCAATCTAAAAATATTTCGAAAATCCGTTAGAATGTGCATAATATGCAACAAGAGCCATTTGATTCATGACGGGTATAATTGTACATTTGATTACAGTTATCTTGCAATAGTCACTTAAGTGGGTGTACCGGATGAGACAAGAAATACCCCCATCATTTGACACTTAACTACATTTCTTCAAAAATCTGTTAATTGTATGAGACTATATAGTTGGACTTTTCAAAGAGATGCCATAAATACGATTTTTACACCTCATATATTTAGTTTGCTTAAAAGTTGTTTCGTTTTCTCACTAAGTAATACCCTATTTGTATCGAATGGGACGTATCAGATGGGATACAATGTTGCTAGTCCCTATATCAGGGATAAAAACTGTTGAGAAAATAAATTTTCTTATTTATGGTTCCTAATAAAGCAATTTATGAAAAAAAACATGTGTAAAGTCTTAGAATGTCTTAATGTCTTAGTCTTAGAATGCAAATTTAGGGTCAGAATTAGAAAATTCAAAACGTTGACTTAAAATTTTCAAAAGTTTATTAAATTGGTTTCCATGATAGTCATAATGAGGGGGTTCTTTTGAGTTTTAGAATACAAAAGGGTTAAAATAAAAAAAGTAAACAAGTTGACATAAAATATTAAAAATTTAATTAGTATATTTTCAATAAAAAACATATCAAGTATCAAAACAAAGTAAAAAATATATTTGGAGCTGAAAGAGTGAGCTTTTCTTAAAATAAGAAATCGTTTATTTCATTATTTCAATAATATTGTTTTTTCGGAGCTAGGTGACAGCTACAAAAAAATGGCTGTGCCTTTCTTGAAAATCTCATACTGTTGTTTTAGTTATTTTACTCTGTGGTTTTTTATTTTTTGTTTATTTTTTAAGTCTTGCGTATTTTAACTACACATTTTGTGACAAAAATTAATTTAATACCAACGATACTGTTTATAGTACCGGCGAGAATTATGAGACCACCTGCTTTTTACTAGTTGAATAAAATCAGATAATTTTGATGATGCATAATTTAACATTTTTTCTTCAAAATAGTACGAAGGGTGTCAAAATTTTGCGTCTAGTGGCACCAAGATTCAGTGATTTCGTGAATTTCTTAAGAAGATTTTGTCAAAAAAGTCGAAATTTCAAAATTTCCTTAAATTTTGAATAATTCCTGAAAGAGTGGGCACTTTTAAGTGCTCTTGGACTGATTTTCAAGATAAATTAACATAGAATATGACTATTGGGTCAGAAATATCCTAGTTTAATTTCCCTTAATTTTTCCAAAGTCTAAACTTGAAACAAGAAAGTCGCAAAAATTAAAAAATACCCTTGAAAAAGGAATTTTAAAAAATTGTGAAAGTGATAAATAGGAATAGTCAACTAAATTTTCTTACAATTTGCAGTATAATTGTTTTTAATATTTCTTTTATTAATGATTTTACAAGTTCGAATTTTTACGATCTTTTTGTTTCAAGTATCGACTTTGGCAAAATCCAGGGAAAAAATACTAGGATTTTCTTGACACAGTAGTCATATTCTACGTTAACTTATCTTTAAACGGAGCCCAAGAAGACTTAAAAATATCCATTATTTCAGGAGTTATTAAAATTTTTTAAAAATGTTGAAATTTTGACTTTTTTTGCAATATCGTCTGAAAAAATGAGCAAAAATACTTCAACTCGGGGTCACTGGACGGAGAATTTTAGTATCTTTCACTACTTTCAGCAAAAAAAATATTAATTTCTGTATTATTGAAACTATCTGATTTTATGCAACTAACAAAAGGTAAAGAAAATATTTTAAATTAAAATAAAAAATAATGGTTTGATCTTAATTTGTTGCTATTTGATTTTAATGTTTAAATATTACTTTAAATTGGATTGAAAGCGAAAATCACTTAATAAATATCCAAAATTATTCAAAAATCGCCTAACATTATTTATAACAATATAATTGTTAGTAACTAATCATTTATTTATAATAAACTGTTAAGTTATGCTTCGCGAACGTTTATTTATCGATTACACACTAATATCAATCATTTGGAATTAATTACGTGTTATTAAAGCAACAATATCTTAAATTGTACCATTTTTTTCAACTTTATGTTTAACTGAAGTAAATAAAAGAATTTTTTTAAATTCAGGAGTCTCTTAAGAATTTAGTTAGCTTTAATTTTAAAAAAACCTTTGAAATCGATTGAAAATTGTAGCCGGAATCGTATTTTGAACATTTTTTCTCTCCCCGAATTTTTACAGATTTTTATTTGCAGTCCCATTAGAGATTATTAATATTTAGTAAATCCCTATTTTCGAAAAATAATTTTAAAACCTACAGAAATATAGAGAGAATTTTTTCAGGCATCTAGAATGTTTCTACTAGTAAAAATACGCTAGAAAAAAATTTGATTAGTCTAGGAAATCATAAGTGTAAACATATTGAATTTTCTAAAAACTGAGTTATGGATTTTTTATAATTATTCTTTCTCAACTGACTTTAAATATTATTTTTAACTTCTGAGGGTGTTCTAGTGATAAAAATACTCTTAAAAAAATTGATAATTGATAAATTCATTTTTGTGTTTAAAAAAAATTTTTTTTTGTGATAAAAATACTCTAGAAAAAAATTGATAAGTTCATGGAATCGAAAACAAAGAGGCAGCATGTTTTCCAAGAAATCATTTTTGTGTTTTTTTAAAGAGTATTTTTATCACTAAAACATCCTCAGATGTTAAAAATAATATTTAATATTTTTAAGAGTATTTTTTAGCACTAAAGCACTCTCAGATGTTAAAAATAATATTTAAAGTCAGTTGAAAAGGGATAATTTAAAAAAAGTCAAAAACTCAGTTTTTAAAAAATTCAGTATTTTTACACTTATGATTTCCTAGACTAATCAAATTTTTTTATAGCGTATTTTTATCAGTAGAAACGTTCTAAATACCTGAAAAAATTCTCTCTACATTTTTGTAGGGTTTAAAATCATTTTTTAAAAACAAGGGTCTACTAAACGTTAATAATCTCTGATGGGGCTGCAAATAAAAATCTGTAAAAATTTAACTCGTTTAAGGTCCCCAGAAATGTAGAAAAAATTGACACCCACAAAAATATCAAAATTACAAAAATAATATTTTTTTCAAACATATTTTGTTAACGCGCAAAACCAAAGCGTTTTTCGATCTAATTCAAATTAATTATACTTTTTCAGTGTCCTAATACGCTACTTTTCCATATAGTTCCATTTCATATATCCAAAATTGCGTTTTTTCGACTCAAAAATTGGACTCACTTGAATGTAAATTGTAGATTTGGGAAGGTTTTTCGACACTCAAAAATTGGACTCAATTGGTTGTAAATTGTAGATTTGGGAAGGTTATTCGTCTCTCCTGTAAAATCAAGTTGAATGGATCAAAACCGTTTGGATTTCCCTCGCCGACACACAGTGGGACAAAATGACGAAAAAATGTTCAAAATACGATTCCGGCTACAATTTCCAATCGATTTCAAAGGTTTTTTAAAAAAAATTAAAACTAATTAATTTTTTAAGAGAACCCTTGAGGCCAATGTAAAAAATTCTTTTATTTACTTTATTTAAGCATAAAGTTTTAAAAAATTAAAATTTAAGATATTGTTGCTTTAATAACATGTAATTAATTCAAAAAGATTGATATTAGTGTGCAATCGATAAATAAACGTTCACAAAGTATAACTGATAGTTTATTATAAATAAATAATTTGCTAATAACAATTGTATTGTTATAAACAATGGTAGGTGATTTTCGAATGATTTAAGATACTTTTTAGTGATTTGCGTTTTCAATCCAATTTAAAGTATAATTTAAACATTAAAAAATAAAAATAAATATATTTTTTATTGTTATATACAATTGTTATAAACAAACGCCCAGTTTGTGCAATTTTTGAGTGTTTGAGGTACTTTCTTTTAAAATGTGTTTTGCTTGACTTGCCAGTTATGCCTCAGTAAACTATATTGTCATTTCATAACAACTGTGATTGTTATAAATAAATTTTATAAGAAAATTCACAGTTTGAGTAATTTTAAAGGGTTTCAGGTATTTTTTTTTTTTGTAAACGTTCTTTGCTCAGAAACTATTAGTTAAGGAAAACTAAGATCCTGATATTTATCCTATAATAACACCGAACTGTATGAATGTATTGGCAAGTCCAACAAAGAACGTTTACAAAAAAATTACCTGCAACTCTTAAAAATTGCTCAAACTGTGCATTTGTTTATAAAATTTTTTATAACATTCACACTTGTTATGAAATGACCATATAGCTTACTGAAGCATATCTAGCAAGTAAAATAAAACACATTTTAAAAAAATATACCTGAAACACTAAAAAATTGTTCAAACTGAACATTTATAAAATGTCATAAAATGTTTATAAAATTTATTTACAACAATCACATTTGTCATAAAATGGCAATATAGTTTACTGAAGCATCACTGTCAAGTCAAACAAAGCACGTTTTTAAAAAAAGTACCTCAAACCCTTAAAAATTGCTCAAACTGCACATTGGTTATAAAATTTGTTTATAACAATAAGAAATATATTTAATTTGATTTTTTAAGGTTTGAATATTAATTTAAATTGGATTGAAAACGAAAATCACTTAATAAATATCCAAAATCATTAAATAATCACCTACCATTGTTTATAACAATACAATTGTTAGTAACAAATTATTTATTTATAATAAACGATCAAGTTATGCTTTGCGATCGTTTATTTATCAATTATACACTAGTATAAATCACTTTGAATTATTTACGTATAAAGCAACAATATCTTAAATTTTACAATGTTTTTCAACTTTATATTTAAATACAGTAAATAAAATAAATCTTTTTTATAAATCGGACTCCAGGGATTTCTCAAGGATTTAGTTAGTTTTAATTTTTAAAAAAAGTTTTAAATCTATTGAAAATTATAGCTGGAATCGTATTTTGAACATTTTTTCGTCATTTTGCCCCACTGTGCGACACTGAACTTTTTAGTAACCTGATAAATTTATACTAGCAACATCAACTTTATGAAATAAATGATTAGCTATTCATTTTTAAAGATGTTTATTTAATCAACAACAGAAATTACTTCCAGGTTAATTTTTTTAAAAATCTGTTTTTTCATGTGTTACAGCAAATCTTCTAGGGAAATTTCTACGAGTCAGATCGTAATTCTTAGAGAAGCATCTCGAATGGTCAAGGCAAGTTAATGTGCGGCGGGTGTAGGCTGACCACCGGACTGATTTACATCTCACCCCTTTACCGGAAGGGGTGAACACTATAGGGAGCTTGTGGTTAACTGAGGGATGTGGCGTGTGATCGAGGCACCGGTTCTCATTAAACACAAAAGTAAAAGGGTTCCTCTCTCCGAAGAAAACTTGCCTTGACAGAAAAAAATAAAGGAAAATTCTTATTTTTGAAACATGATTAGAAAAAGGAGGATTTTTGCTCGAAGGAGATTCAATTGTTTTTGGTTTTGTTTGGTGTTTTTTGGCTTCTCTTTTTTAGCTCGGCTTTTTTTGGCTCGTCCTTTTTTTGGCTCATCTTTTTTCGACTCGTGTTTTTTCGGCTCGGGTTTTTTTTTGCAATAAGGCCATGAAAGTGACAGTTTGAAAACAGAGTGTTTTCAACTGGCGTCGGGCGACGTGCGTCCAGACGCTGCGTTTCCGGTTTCCTGTCTCCTTACAATTCGCAGACAGTTTCTACGGACACCGGTACAAAACGAGAAGCTGGGTGATGGACTCGCAGAAGATAAGGACCATTCACAAGGAAGACAAAACGTTTCAACCTGCCCGCACCGACGTCCCCTCTTCAACGGCCAGTTTATGACGAAGCGGGCACAATGAGTAAAACTTTTATTATTACGCCCTACGGCCTGATACCGCATAAATTTCGTCAGCTTGTTTTGAGACTAATGTTGCTGCTGGCATGTCTCAGATTTGCTTATTTTATCATTCTATTTTAGAAAAGAACTTTAAAAAAAACCTCTTAAAATTGAAATTTTAGAAATTTTAGAAAAGAATTTTAAAAAAAAACCTCTTAAAATTGAAATTTGGCCTTTAAAAAAAAATCCTTTTCTAAAATTGAAATTTGTCCTTTAGCCGGCAGAGTCGATAAAATATCTATGTTTTTATTATTGACGAGATTAAAACTAGAAAGGAGGAGACAAAACACAACAGAGATTCAGAAACATAAATAAAAAGATTCGAGAATAAAAACTCAGTCTGTTTGCAACAAAGCCCTTTTTATTGAAATAGTTAAATACTTCGGCAGGAGCTCTCTAAGCGATTTTAATAATGATTTAATTAGCATTCCAACGGGTTGGTACACACCGAAAACGAACTGATGGAAGGTTTTGGAGATGAAAACATCGAGAGGATGCTTGTAGCAGTATCCCTGAAGAATGCTCATTAATTAATTTGACGTTTCACCTAGTTACGAAAGAATTTAAAATTTCAACTGAAACTTCTGCAGTCTCTGAAATTAAATTACATTCGATTGTGAGGCCTTCCCGTAATCAGATTACAATCCTGTAATTTTCTCTTTTATAAAAAATTCCATGGTAATAAAGATTTTATAAAAAAAACCCTGATAATAGAAATTCAAAACTTTCTCTTTTATAAAAAATTCCATGGTGATAAAGATTTTATTTAAAAAACCCTGATAATAAAGATTCAAAACTTTCTCTTTTATAAAAAATTCCATGGTGATAAAGATTTTATAAAAAAACCTGATAATAAAGATTCAAAACTTCCTCTTTTATAAAAAATTCTAAGGTAATAAAGATTTTATAAAAAACCCTGATAATAAAGATTTTATAAAAACGTAGTTTCCTTTGTATGTATCTACGTATTATTTGAATAATATTTGTTTTTAAAATTGATGTATGACTGCCCAGCATACAAGTGGTTTTTCGGTAAATTGAGCAAGGATTGTGTGAAGCTGTGATTAAGTTAACCAGTCTTGATTTAGAGAGGCCCTTCGAAATTCATTCAAGGCGGTTTGTCCGCAATAAGACGAAGGTCCAGACACTCGAGACATATTCTCGGCCGCTGGCCATGAGTTAGGAATCCCCTTGAGACAGAAACATGTACTGTAAATAAGGCAGATGTGGTTTAAGTTGTACAGATACTGTAATTTACTATACATCTATATATTAACACTGTTAATCAATATATATATATCTACATATAACTAATTTTCCTCTTGGGAATTAGTCAAACTTTGAATCTGGTGGCAAAAGCCAAGAAGCAAAGTTACTACCGAGGGCCAGGTTCAAAGCAGTTGCAGATTTGCGTTTATGGGAGAATTGATTGGAATAATTACCTGCTTAATAACTTAACAACTAGAACTTCAATTCCTCATCAATTATTTGATTATATAATTAAATTGATAATGTGTTTTTTTAGATTTAGGGGAAAGTTACCTAAGACGGGCCACCCTTAATATTTTTGTATGAAAACTTTATATTCATCACTTATGTATGAAGATACAGGCGCAACAGAATTCTAGTTATTTTGAAAGTGCTTTTTTCTGTATTGGAAGTAAATGAACGAAAATAGAAAGGAAAAATTATTTTTGTACATTAGAGAACGAATTTCTAATTCAACCTGAATTAGAAGTTGTGATTTAATAACTTCTAATGATTTGAAGGAGTAAGTTATTTTTTTGTGATAGATAATTTTGTGAACTTTGTAATTGTTACTTATGTTTTATTAATTTTTATGCTGGTTAGTAATAATATTTAAAAAATTATGAACATGCGAAATTCCTAAAACGGGATCCGGTTAGACTACAAAACTACAGATAAAAGCGTCATCTGCTTTATTTATGAATTACCGATGGTACACCGAAAATACGTAAGGTATTTAAATTGTCCGCCATGATTAGTACCTTTCCTAACCACTTTATTGCTTTTTGAAGCAATATGTTGTTTATTCTCTTTTTATTGCTTTTTGAAAAATATGTTTATTCTCTTTTCATTGCTTTTTGAAAAAATATGTTTATTCTCTTTTTATTGATTTTTGAAAAAATATGTTTATTCTCTTTTTATTGCTTTTTGAAAAAATATGTTTATTCTCTTTTTATTGCTTTTTGAAAAAATATGTTTATTCTCTTTTTATTGCTTTTTGA
>JBAGKK010369289.1:0-18760 GCA_037177015.1 Euceroptres primus
TAAGGCTAGGGCCTCCATATTTTATTAACTCGGAAGGCAAGTCATCGATACCCGCAGCTTTGTTATTTTTTAGTTTTGAACTAAACACATATGATTTTAAAAATAAAATTTTGAGATTCGTTAAACTAAATGCTATTTTAGTCGCTATTATAAATTATATATATATTTTTAAAAATTTTTTTTGTTAAAATACACAAGATATACATCTGGTAAGGGTGCAATTTCGTAGATTTCAGGAAGGGAAACATTTTTTAACTATGACCTGCTATTTATATTTTGCTTCGTTTATGAGAAAAATGAGATTTTCAATCGTTAAAAATGATATTTCTTCAATTCTGGAAATAAAAATTAATTTTTCTTTACATTGAAGCTCAGAAACCTTTAGACCAAATCCATTTTAAAGCAGGTAGGTTCTACTATTTTAATAAAACATATTTCGTCAAAACACATAACATTATTAAAGAATATATATATTTTAGGAGATAAATATTTTCTTTTTTGGGGTGAAAAACTAAAACTAATTACTTTATATTTTTATCTTTCACATATTTGTTACACTGTTAAAAGAATAAATATTTTCTTCTCTTTGCTTTATTTATTTAGTCTTATTTAGACAAAATGAAAAAACGTAGAGAAGAATACTTACAGGTACCCAAATAAATTCCTGATAATTAAGAAACAGCTAAACAAATTTAAAATGAATCGTTTGCTAAGGTAAAAAAACTACTAATCCCTGTGATAAATCAGTAACAAATATTACAATGATTTATTGTTTATTATTATATTTGTTATATTATATTATTAATTTATAATTTATCAGCACTAAATTCCTGCGCCAGGAGAATTTGATATCACTAATAGTTTCCCAATAACACATACCGGAGTCAGCTGAAGCCAGAATTACTACTCATTTTTGGTAAAAAAAAATGCCCCGATTTTGTGCGAGGCGTAAATCGAGAGCACTTAATCAGCACTAAATTACTGCTGCGCAAAGGAGAATTTGATATCACTAATAGTTTCCGAGTTTCGCATACCGGAGTTGTGGCTTCAGCTGAAGCTAGCATTGCTATATGTTTTTACGCAAAATTACCGGGCACAAAATTTTTTTTGTGTAGCATAAATTAGCACTAAATAATGGCATAGTGTTCATATAGATATGAAAATGCTGTAATTCCAGCTTCCAGGACCTTGTATTTTTGCGATTTGTGAAAAAGAAATTTTCTACGAAGTTAAGGGTATTTGAATTTTTTGCTTTGTTTTTCAAAAAAACCCAACTTTTTTCTTTAAACTTCTATAATTTTTGACCTAATTGAGATATTTAAGATTTCTTTCCAGATTCTGGTAGCATTTATCATCTTCTTTCGAAATCCGCCAGAAAATTTAAAAAATGTTCAAAATTAACAAAATGGCTGTGGTTTTTCTGAAAATATTTATAGTCGATTTTCTCAAAAAAACCCGCACTTATATTTTTTGTCAATTTTTTGTTGAATTTGAACTATCATAAGGAAGACATCTTGTGAGTTTGTTGCGGGCTAAATAATTTTTGTGTCCAGGAGAATTTTTTTTTACAAAATTGAATTTTCACATTTTTTCGAAAACAACTAAAGGTACGAAAAAATGTTTAAAAAAATAGTTTGCACAATTAAAAAAGTTCTATAAAAAGTTGTTTTATTCATTTATGATATCTTACACCATCTCCGAAAGAAATAAAAAAATTCAGTTTTCATGCACACAAAAATTTTCTTGACTCCTGGTTTATAGAAATATCCACCTTGTTATTTTGTTAAATATTTTAAAAATGTACGTTTATATAAAGAAGACTTGCTGTGATTTTTAAGTGGACTAAACAATTTTATGGCTAAAAAATTATTTTTCATAAAATCGAATTTTCGAATTTTTTGCTGAAACAATTTAGATTACAAAAATAATGTCAAGACAAAACATTGTTTGCTTAAAATGTTTTCGACGAATGAAAGCGCGAGAATTGAAGAAGGTGTCGTCTATCCCAGAACTCAAAAATGTCACATATGGAAGATAGAGATTGATGAAGGTGATATGAAAACTTTTTACATGGCCAAAACTGCTAAACACAATTGGGTTCCTAAATTATCTACAGAATCCAATGATTCCTCTTCAGATCTCGAGGACTCCAATGAAGAATCTGAAGAAATAGATAATAAAAATCTGGAAACATGGGCTCAGGTATTATTTATTTTTTTAAAACTGAGATTCAAAAGAAATTTTTGTTTTTTGTGAATGTGAAATTTATTTAAATATATTCAATGTAAAAACTTTTTAGGCAAACAATTTTTAGTCTTGACATTAGTTTTGTAACTTACATCGTTTCAGCAAAAAATTTAAAAATTCGATTTTATGAAAAATAATTTTCTGGCCATGAAAATTGTTTAGCTCGCGTAAAACTCACAGGAAGTCTTCTTTATATAAACGTATATTTTTTAAAACTATTTAACAAAAATATGGGTACGGGTATTTATTTACTTATGGGTATTTCTATAAACCCGGAGTCAAGAAAATTTTGTTGTGCATGGAAATTAAATTTTTTTATTTTTCTCGAAAATGGTGCAAGATATCATAAATGAGTAAAAGAAATTTTTGTAGCACTTTTTTAATCGTGCGAAAATTCAATTTTATGAAAAAAATTCTCCTGGCCATAAAATTTATTTAGCCCGCATAAAACTCACAAGATGTCTTCCCTATTATAGTACAAATTCAACAAAAAATTGGCAAAAAATATAAGTGTGGGTTCTTTGAGAAAATCGACTATAAATATTTTCAGAAAAACCACCGCCATTTTGTTAATTTTGAAGATTTTTTTAAATTTTCTGGCGGATTTTGAAAGAAGGCGATAAACGCTACCAGAATCTGGAAATAAATCTTAAATATCTCAATTAGGTCAAAAGTTATAGAAGTTTAAAGAGCCTAATTTCCTCTAAAAAACAACATATTTTGTCCCCGAAAGATTCTGCGACTTTAAGTGTAGAACCTGCCTGACTTGAAATGGATTCCGTCCTTAATAATCTCATGAAGCATGTTTTTCACATTGTTTCTGAACTAAAAATAAACGATTTAAAAAAAATTTAAGTTCCTTAAACTAAATGCTATTTTAGTCGCTTTTATAGATTTTTCATATATTTTTTTTTTTTTTGAAAATTTTTGTTAAAATACACAAGATATACATCTGGTAAGGATGCAATTTCGTAGATTTCAGGAAGGGGGGACAATTTTAAACTATGACCTGCTATTTATATTTTGCTTCGTTTACAAGAAAAATGAGATTTTTAATAGAAGAAAAATGAGATTTTTAATAGTTAAAAAATGATATTTCTTCAATTTTAGATATAAAAACCCATTTTTCTTTACTTTGAAGCTTAGGAAACTTAATAATCTCGTATGGCATGTTCTTCACATTGCTACTGAAGTAAAAACAAACGTTTTTAAAACTAAAATGTTAGTTCGTTAAACTAGATGCTATTTTAGTCATTTTTTCCAATTTTCTTGGAAAAATTTGTTAAAGTACACAAGATAAACATCTGGTAAAGGTATAATTTTATAGATTTCAGGAGAGGAAACAATTTTCAACTATGAACTGCTATTCATATTTTGCGTCGTTTTCGATAAAAATGAGATTTTTATTGGTCAAAAATGAAAAAACCTTTTTTCTCAAAAACGCGTAGTACGATTTTTTTTTCTTGGCTTAAAATAACCGGGGGTCATCCCGGAAACACGTGCAAAAGGGAAACTGGATGTGCAAGCACTTTTGGGTTGAACTTAATCGAGACTAGCCGTGGGGAATAATATGAAGAAGATTCATTTCATTTAGACTTACATCGTAAGGTAACTTTGTCATGTCTTCTGGAGGAGGTGGGGGTTGGTCTCTACCGCTACAAACTTTTCTGATATTTGCTTTAACCATAGAGTTCTTAGGCTCTCCATGTTCTCGAACTCTAGGTTGACTGTCTACGCATCTTTTACACATCCAATGTGCCTCTGGAAGTGTTTCCTCTTTTCCTATCTGCGGCTGGAAGAATTAAATTAAAAGGGATATAAAAGTTATTGACAAGATACAGAATTTACAATTAGAAAATATAATATTGATAATTTAATATTAATTTTTTATATATACATATAATAATATATTTAATATTAATTAATAATTAATATTATTAATTTAGAAGAGACTAGACTGCAAGATTTAATTATGAGAAAAGATTTAATTTGAGATCCAATAAAATTGAAACCAGTTCGCTGTCTACCTGGTGACAAAGTTGATGATATCCACGACCACATTTGTCGCAAACGATGATATCGTTGTCAGTCTTGGGTTGAGATTTTTTACAAAGAACACACATCACATCGGAATCAGGCATTGCTAACTTTGTCAGCTCTTTGACTGACGACCAGGCAGATGTGTTGTCCAGAAACTTGACAAGACATTTCTCTCTTGACAAGTCCACCTGTAGAATATTTTTTGTTGAATTAAAAATTTGAGTTTTAATTGAGGAAGAAATTTTAGATCATTTTCAAAATTAATTATTGAAAATTTATGCCCACCTCAACAACCGTTCCCAGATAATATTTTCCATCTTTGTGTTGAAGCAACACATCTTCCCCATGCGAGAAACCGAGCCGCTGCTCCTTTGTTGTGCTGTCCGGTGCAGCCGGACATTCTTCGGGTTCAGACATTTTCCTGTAATTAAAAACAAATTCATGAATTGTTTATCATTAAATTTTATATTAAAAACTAAAAAGTACAGATTCTTAGTTTATTTTGGAATTAATATATTTAATAATTGTTATTTTTAAATCTCAAAACTTAACGCCCAAGAAATTAAATTGCATGAAATTCTTAAATTATTCTTAATCTTCCCTCTTATTTAAAAGTATTAAAATTCACCCTGAAATTTAATCTAGATTCCTTCTTCATAATTTCGAGATCATAAAATAAAGGATTAAATGTATCGTTATTATTAGTCTTATGGGTTATAAATTAAATTCGTGATTATTAGAATTTGCTAAAAAAAAAACAATTGTAAATTATTTAACTCGGAAGGAAACTATTTTAGAAGTCAGGTTTCAAATAATTTTAGAGAATCGTGAAATGTTTAATTTATTTTATTTAATTAATTTTAATTAATAATAATAATTTTAATTAATTTAATTATTACATGAAAGCGCGAAAATAATTAAATGTATTAAATAAGTAATTTACAAAAGGTGAATATAGAAAGGTAAGAGAATGAATAAATATTTTAAATAATAACTTCATTTTTAGAGGGTAATATTTGAATTTCATATAAATATATTTTTTATAGGTAATAAAACAACTTATCTCAGAAATCCACTTTTAATAAGTGGATTTAATACTCTGTCTGCAGGTAAAAATGGTGTATTTTATACAAATTTCGAGTCTGGATTGTTCTTTAAATATTCATAAATTTGATTAATTATTAAAGAAAAACGCTAAAATCTTAACAAAATACTGTTTTTATCTAATTAAGAAATTTATTTTATTTAATCGATTCTCGGAAGAAAAATTACAAAATCAAAATAAAGTTGAAGTTAAAAGGTTCATAATTTTCCCGCCATGTTCACGTGGTTTTTGCGCATGCGCAGTTGTTTATTTGACAGGTTTGCAAAAACTATTTTAAAAAACTTCAAAATATTACTTTTATCAACTAGTAATGATTCCTAGCATAAAATTCAGAAACTATAAGCAATTGGATTATTAAATTTTCATATGTGAGATAAAAAAGTGCTGAGAAAATCAAATAATCACAAATTGAAAATTGCTTTCTTGGAATTAATTTTCGAGGGCGGGAAGACGTTATTTCTGAGAATTTTCTTCCATAGATTGTTCGAAGTTTTTTACAAGACGTCAGTTGTAACTTACATCTCTTAGAAATAGTGTGGGAATTAAATGGAATTTTTTATATATTAAAAAAAATGGTCAACCTTGAGAAATAGGTTAGAATAAACAGATCGTTTAAAATTCCGAGAAATGTCAGAAAAATACAAATTCGAAATTCATGAAGGCAAATTTACATTGAATTGCTCCAGTTTTATTTTTGGAAACTTCTGCAAACATGCAAATCTTGATTCATTTAGATAATTTAAAAAATATGATTTATAACTTAAATTTGGATTAAAATAATTTTTATTTCGTGATTCTTATAAAAACTGTTTTTAAAACTTTCAAATGAATTTTAAAATAAATTTGGAATAGCTTTCATTTTGTTTCCAAACCAAAATTATTTTGCCTTTGCCTATAAAATAAAAATTGAATCATAAACTTCAGATTGCTTCTGTAAAACTACTTTAAATTTGGATTCAAATTTTTATCTGAAAATTCATTCTATATTTGAAGTGTAAGTGCCATTTGGGATTATCAATATCAAGAACTCCATAATCATCGTGCACAACAAACGTGAGTCAAATTTTTTACACCATTAAATATTTATATTATCCATTTATGTAAAATTGAACACTAACCAGTACGTTTTTTCTAGGCTAAAACAAAATATTTATCTCTTCAAGGGCGATAGATTAAAAGCTTAAGATACAAGCGTTATTTTTTAAAACTCAAAAAGTGTTTAATTGAAACTAAACAATCATGACAGTGTGTTTCTGTTTAATTCAGTGTTTTAATGAGCAAAATAAAAATCTTGAAATGAAAAAGTAGGAAGCAAACTAAAAAAAAACAAAAGCAAACTTTCTATAAATTTAGCGTGGAAATTCTAACTGATCAATTCCAATCTTTTATTTATAAATCTTATATATTGGTAAAGCTCTAAAAAGGCAATAAACAGGGAAGTAAAGTTAACAAAATAATATTAAGAATGTGTTCAATTTATTATCAAACATAGAATTTTGGTATTTATCTCGAGGCAAAATTACAGTTGAAGCAAAATGAAAAATTACACTAAATGATATAACATTCTGCATAAAGCAATTCTCGTTGTAAAACCAAATAAGTCTTCAACATCTGCAAATGCATTTGTGACAAATAAATATAAAAGACTCTTCCATCGATAATCCACAGGATTTTTTCAAACAGCAATAAGTACTTAGAAATCCCGATGCCAAAACGAAACAATATCCTTCCTAGAACAGTAGAAACACCCAAAGCATTCTTAATACCCCTTACTTTATCAAAAAATAAGCAACAAAAACAAAATCCCCAATGGCTGGAGAATCGTCAGAAAATGCTCCGAGAGGAGGCTGCGACCATATGATCGAAATATCGTTAAAAAGCACTCGCTCCCTTGAAATCCAGACCCTCCACAAAAGCTCGCTTATATCTCAGCTGTTCAATTTTTCTCCCCAAGATAATGAAATCTACGATTTTCATTTCGGAGCAACGAACCCGAGGGACAATTGGAAAAGTGTATAATGCCACCCCCCACACCCAATCAATCACATAGGCGGATCACGAGAGGTTCAACCCTTGCGATGTCGCGAGGCACCGGGTTGTTCCTCGTAGACGATCCTAGGTCGTCGAAAACCTTTGGAAAGGTTAAGATTCTAACCTTGACATTGTTGAGATTTCTGCTTTCGTACCTAAACTCTCTGGCTCTGGATTTATGCCTTCTTGTCGCCACTCATTTTCCAAGTCCGGTCAGCCATTTACAGATTACTGCCATGGGGACCCCGCCACCTCCGACCGAGACACACTCCCGCGCGGTAAAATCTATAGTTTGGCGGCTTCTAATCGCGGGCCGACGACCGTGAAAGGGTTTCTCACCCCTCCGTCGACTTCCCGAAATCCACGAGCACTCAAAAAAGAACGTACGTGCCGAAAACTCGGCGCACATTCGTACTGTGCCCTATAAATTCGAATCAGCACCGTCCGCCATCTTCGAGGAAACACTTGCTGGGCACTACTGGATTCAAGCGAACTGAAGCACTGGATTCGGAAATCATGAGTGTAGATTCTTTTCACTGTGCCCAGCACATTACTCAAATTTACATTTTTTTAAAAATATAATTATTAGACCCTTCATTTTCAGAATTTTTAAGTTAGTTTTCTTAGGGTCTCTCGATTGTTGTTATTGTTCCTAACCTCAGTAGTAACCTCATAAAAAAAAATTTCGAATTAATTTTTTTTCAGACTGACGGATATTGCTATTTAAAATACAATTTTTTTTGAAATTTTAGACACATTGGATTGTAAAACCACTCAAATTTGAAAGTAGTCAAACTAAGTTTATGTTTAGAAAAAATTAGAGAAAATCGAAATTTAAAAGCGCGCGAAATTCAAAAGGTCAAAACTCGAAAACGATCGAACTGTAAAAATGAGTGAACTTTAAATTAAAAAATTAAAATGTAGACGGAGCATATTGTTATGGAAATTTCCGTACAACTAACATACATCACAAATGGGGCGGAGACTAGTGTTACGAAAATTTCCGTACAACTAGCATACAACACAAATTGGGCGCAGACTAGAGTTACGGAAAATTCCATAACACTAACCTCGGCCCATGTTATGTTGTGTGCTAGTTGTACGGAAATTTCCGTAATACTAGACACTGCCTAAAATGTATTCGAAAGTAAAACAGGGTGTCTAGTGACCTTGAAAGCCTGGAATTCACCTTGATTTTTTTATGACCTTGAAAATCTGAAAATACCTCGAATTTTCATTATTTTTAAATCTTTTCTTATAAAAATTTATTTAATTGAAAATTTTTTATCAAACATAAGATAACATGATTCTTATCTACATTTTCAATGAGGAAACGTCAATAATTTTCTTAACGGATATTTTTGAAATTTTAGATCCCCTACTTCGCCCATGCAAGGCTTTTTTCAAAAGATATCAGTAAATTAATTTCTTTTTAAATAAATTAATGAATTTGAAATCAGAGCGTATGCAAGTTGCCTAAAGTGCTGTGCAATTTATTATACCGAAATTTTTTTTATATCGAAAATTTTTATACCGAAAATTTTTTACCGAATTCCCAAATTGCTGTTTTTTCAGATTCCCGAATTTTCAGGTTACGGAATTTTCATATTTCCGAAAACGCATTTTACCGGTTTTTCATATTTCTGAATTTGTGACTTACCGAATTTTCCGACTTCCGAAAATGCATTTTACCGAATTTTCATTTTCCCGAATTTGCACTCTAGCGAATTTTCAGTTTACAAAATTTTCATTTTACCGAACTTTCATTTTCCCGAATTTTCACTTTACCGAATTTTCATTTTAACAAATCATTATAATACTGAATTTACATTTCACCGAATTTTTAGATTCCCGAATTTTTATTTTATAAATCTTCATAATACCGAATTTGCATTTTACTGAATTTTCATATTCCCGAATTTGCATCTTACCGAATCTTACATTACTGAATTTTCATTTTACCGAATTCTCAGTTTGTAAATTCGGTAAAATAAAAATTCGGGAATATGCGATTCAGAAAGATGCAAATTCGGGAATATGAAAATTCGGTAAAATGCAAATTCGGTATTATGAAGATAAGGTAAAATGAAAATTCGGTAAAGTGCAAATTCGGGAAAATGAAAATTTGGTAAACTGAAAATTCAGTGAAGTGAAAATTTGGTGCACTGAAAATTCGGTAAAGTGCAAATTCGGGAAAATGAAAATTTGGTAAACTGAAAATTCGGTGAAGTGAAAATTCGGTAAAGTGTAAATTCGGGAAAATAAAAATTCGGTATTATAAAGATACGGTAAAATGAAAATTCGCTAAAGTGAAAATTTGGTTAAGTACAAATTCGGGAAAATGAAAATTCGGTAAACTGAAAATTCGGTGAAGTGAAAATTCGGTAAACTAAAAATTTTGTAAAGTGCAAATTCGGGAAAATGAAAATTCGGTAAAATACAAATTCGGTAATGTGAAAATTTGGTTAAGTACAAATTCGGGAAAATGAAAATTCAGTAAATTGAAAATTCGGTAAAATGCATCTTCAAGAATCTGAAATTTCGATTGAGTTTTTGGGAATCTGAAAAATCGGTAAGATGCAAATTCGGAAATATAAAAATGCGTTTTCAAAAATATGAAAATTCGCTAAGCTGAAAATTCGGGAATATGGAAATTCGGTAAGATGAAAATTCGGGAAACTATAAATTCGTCAATATTTGGGGAATCGGTAATCTGAAAATTCGGTAAAATGAAAATTCAGGAATCTGAAAAATCTGCAATTTAGGGATTCCGGAAAAAAATTTTCGGTAAAATGTTGGTGCGGTTACTTGCACTTTCGGTAACTTACATACGTCCCATTAAAGTTAAAATTAGATACTACAAGTTGTCAATAATTTTTTATTTTACCGAAAGAATATTATTTTATTATTTTACGTACTGAATTCTTCTAATCTGCTTTTTTGAAGAGGTTTTAAAAGACATTTCATAGGAGACAAAAAATTGTTGGTACTAACAATTATAAAAATAATATAATAATAATAACTATTTAAAAATATGCTAATGGTATTCTTTTCCTTTTTTCAAACTGAAGGATAGGAAGCAGGATTCAGAGAAAAATAAAGACAAGGAATCTCTGGAGACTGACCCAGAAGAGGCTACACTGCCATCGCTCTGACGAGGGAATCCGCGACGATGAGTCGGTTTTTAAGTTCCTCCTAACTCCATCATGTCAAAATAAAAATTGAGAATTCTTCAGGAAAAAGAATTTTAATTGGAAGTCTTTCTTAATTTGCAGACTTTTTAAATTTATGAAACATTGAATTGAATTGAACCAAAATTGAATTCTCTCAAAAATCAAAATCATTCCCAAAGTTGAAAAATTTGGGAAATTTGTGTTTTCCGAAAATGTTAATTTTCATTGTCAAATTAAGTGGATAATAAACTAATAAAAACCAAAGAAGTGGATGTGTTTCCCAAGAAAATGTTAATTTTCATTGTCAAATATGTGGATAATAAATAATAAAGAATAATTCATGAATTAATAAGTACAATCAAGTAATAAAAATATCTTAAATAAAACAAGAAAAATTAACTGAATGTTAGGCAGGGCCTGAAAAATGGTTAATACACCTCTGATCGTCTCGTACAAGTCAGTCTTTGCATTTTAACGTAAATTCAATACAAACATTGTTTATGTTAACATTTTGTTTCTTTTTCTTAAACTGATAAATTAAAACTTAATTTTAAATTAAAAACGACGTTCTAAAACATATTAAAAGTAATCATATTTGTGCAAAAACTTTGCAAAAAAACTAAAGTAGTACTATTTCCGTAACTCGGTACACTCTCGTCTGGAGCGCTGGTTCATCTTTACTTTGTTTACCTTTCAAAGTACCTACAAACTCCCCTTCGAAGCTATAAATTATTTTGGTGACCAGGTCTGAATTGAACTTTACGCATTTTTGATTTATAACTTAATTGTCCAGACGTGTCTACCTGCTGGGGATTTAAAATTTAAATTATTCAAAGGGAAATTTATGATTTATTTTTGACCTATAAATTAATGGTTTTATTAACTCTTTGTTAATAACACTCAATTTTTTTTTTCAAGTTGTTTGAAAGTAAAATAAATGTATTTGACAATGAAACGTTTTTAAATTTAATGCATTATTCAGAATATGTAGTACAGATTACACAGCTAATAGAATTCAAAGATTAAAGAAATTCAAGATATAGAAATCATAACTTTATTGAAAAGTGGAAAAGGAAATGTGAACTAAACACCACGCAACAAAAAATAAATAATATATTTTGGTGAGAGATATAAGAAATACAATCTTATATAATTATGCACATTACAATTACATTTATAACACAGTTTACGTACATTTTCTGTTCAATATGAACCATTTCGTTTTTAAATTCATCTATGGATACTGTCTATAAATTCTATATAAATTGGCAAAGAATTCATCTATGGATATTGCCTACAAATTCTATGTAAATTAGTAAAGAAATACGTTCAGAATGGTGAAAAAGCTAGTTATTTTTATTACACAAAATCTTCATAAAAATCTCATAAGAATTATGCAAAAGACTATTAAGAAAAAAATTATGCAAAAGGATATAAATCGAAGGTTTTAATTCAAAATATCGAAAAATTCATAGTCCCTGAAACTTCTTCAAAACAAGACTTATTTGGTTTGAACACTTGTTTAAAAGTCTCATAATATTCAGACGTGACCATTTTCAAAACATCTTCTTCTTAACAGCGGTATATCTGTCCATGTATTGTTCATAACCATCCAGGTCAGCAAATTGTTTCATTTCAAAAAGATTTCCATCCAGGACCAGAATCGAAACCTTAGAATCCTTTAAAATCGTCACAGGAATGGCATTAATCTGGAGACAATTTTCCTCAAGCCGCAAAGTCTTTAGCCTCGAACACTCAGCTAATTTCCTTGAAATAATTGAGATGTGATTCTGATTAAGATTAAGTTCAGTTACATGAAGTGCTCCAACCGCATCTGGGACATCAGTCAGTTTGTTTTTAGAAATATCCAAGACGTCCAAGTGTTTCAATCCACAGAACATGAGAGGAAATTCGGTTATGTTATTATCAGAGAGATTCACTTGCTTCAAGTGTCTTAATTGCGATAAAGAAAAGGGCAAAGTTTTTAACTGGTTTGAACAAACATTTAAACTCTCAAGCTTCACCAAAGCCCCCATTTCTTCTGGAAGGTCCAGTAATCTATTGTGACTCAAATTTAGGTGCTTGAGTAACGTGAAATCCCTTATTTCTGGAGGAAGGTGTAGAAATTTATTTTCTGACAGATCCAAAGTTCGTAGCAATGGTGCAAGGGCTCGTAGATTTTGGGGAAACTCGTCCAATTTTCTTTTTGACAGTGTTAAAGTCCCAGTTTTTTTAGCTGTATCGTAGTGCTGCTTCAATCCAGAATTCCCCATGGCCGACTAATTTTTATTTTCGAAACTTCAGTTTACTTTGATCTTCTAACCTAGAAATTTTTTGGTGTCCAATAAAAAGTTTCGGGTTGTCTCGTAACGCTTGAGACAATCACCTTCAGCGAGTCTACCAAGAATTTCCATTTAATTCATAAATCCCTTGAAATCCACAAATTAATTAGCGTTTTTGACAAATGAGATAATTGTTATTGCCACAT
Organism: Euceroptres primus; assembly: GCA_037177015.1. Classification (NCBI taxonomy): domain Eukaryota; kingdom Metazoa; phylum Arthropoda; class Insecta; order Hymenoptera; family Figitidae; genus Euceroptres; species Euceroptres primus. The sequence continues at coordinate 13,085 of JBAGKK010369289.1, forward strand.
TTTTTGCCTCGACTGTACACTTCACCACGTGCAGATTTTTCGCCCTGACTGTATCTCCTTCCACGCACTGTTTTTCCTCTTGGATTCGCCGTACTTTCTCGATGAAAATGTTACACTCTCAATTTTCCGACAAAATTTAAATCCAAATGTTTTGAAAAACTCGCGAACAGATGACTTTTTTGGGCGGAAAATCGTGAAAATGTCAAACGAATGACAGGCGCATTGCTCGGTGAGGCTCTTCTGAAGTTTCGTGTTTCCACCACTAGATGGTAGTGGCGCGCTCGACCAACAAAAATGGTTGACAAACGAAAATGTAGCGGTGCACGTCGAGTTTACATTAGATTTAAATCGCGTTTAGTGCGTGGTTTACAGGGCGGCCGGTCGCGAAAATGGTGAGATAGTGTTGTTCTTGGCGAGAACGAGAGACGGGAGAACGATGGCGTCAACGCCCAAGTCCGAAAAATGTCCAGGTAAGTAGGAAACCAAATTTGCGAATGCCAAGGCACTTATAGTCGTAGGTTTCAGGACGAGATTCCCAGAAACTTGGGCCTGTGTGTGTTGTCAACCGAGAATTTATGATTTCGCTATCTGAATATATCGCAGACGTGAGCGTTTCTATCTCGAGGATCTGAATTGCGATTTTTATCTCAAGTGTCAGTGACAGTCGACAACAATCGACACACACAGTGTTTGGCCCTAAAAGACGCCGGACGAAAAACGTCAAAAGCATATGTGTTGAGTGCTCGGGCGGGATCGGGACTTTTTCTTTTTTCTCCTTTCGCAAATTCCTTCCTGATTCTCCTACTTTATTGTGTGGGTTAGATATGTCAGAAGGTTATTTGCATATATTTTTATTCCCTTTGGAGTACTGGACTCTTTTCACTGGGTCAGGAATGTTTTTCACGTTTACTTAAAGTTCTGGGTATCAATCGATAATCTAGGACTCTCGGGAAGTTTTGTTAAGAAAAGGGTTGAGGTTTATTATAAAGGACTGGGATGGTAAAAATTAAAGGGAAATAAGATAAGAAGGTGGTAGAATTGAATTTGTGAAGAAGATTAAAGGAACAAAAATTTAACCAATTTTGACAGGAGAAATCATTTTTGATAAAATTATTTTTTCTTTGCATAAAATGCGAGGGGCTAACCACTCTTGAAATCTGGTGTACATGCCTTCATGAAATCTCATGAAATCATTAAAATCTTTTATATCTTTTGAAACCTCATGAAATCTCCAAGGGATTAACTGCTCGCGGTGAGCTTCAAGTATTTTCAACCTGAAAGTTCTTGCACTCGACTTTTGTTTACAGAATACTTTTTTCTGATATTTTTAAAGTATTTTATACTTAAAACGAAAATAAAGTATCTAACCCTTTTTGAAATAAAGGGATGACTCTTTAAGAAGTGTGAATTTCTAGGAGGTTTTTGTATATCAGAAAATGGTTTTTTGTCATGAAGGTTATTAAGGGTATGAACCGAGGTGACCACGTGACCAAGATGTTGATTATTAATATTCCCCGAGTTTTCTTGAAAATTATTAACTTAATTGCATTTTCAAGAGAAGCCACAGGTATGTGGACCATTTCTGCACCTCTGGCTTCTCTTGAAAATTCATTGAAATTAATAATTTATGAGAAAACTCGGGGAATATTAATCACCGACATCTTGGTCACGTGGTCACCTTAATACATGCCCTTAAAGCGTTTTTGCACTCAACCTTTTTTTATTGTTTATTACTTTTGGATAGTTTTTAAACGTTTTAAATATTTTAAAAACAGTGTCGAGCCCTTTTTGAAATAAGTAAAATTCAATTCTTTGTTTTACATTTTTAAAATTATTGTTTAGGAAATGTTATTCGACACTAAAAATTGAGTAAAAAAGTATTATAAAAGAACGAGGGGTTAACCACTACTGAATTCAGGTATACACTTGTTCCTGAATTCTTTTTAATTTTTTAGACTTCTTTTAAATTCACCTTGTATTCTTTGAATTCTCTTGAATTCTTTTGTATTCTTTGAATTCTTTTGTGTTCTTTAAATTCTTTTGAATTCCTCTTATATTCTTTGAATTATCTTGAATTCATCTTGCATTCTTTGAATTGTTTTGTATTCTTTTGAAATTATTTTGTATTTTCTGATTTTTTTTTAATTAACTTTTTATTCTTTTGAATTTATTTTGTATTCTTTGAATTCACCTTGTATTCTTTGAATTCTTTTATATTCTTTTGAATTCATTTTGTATTTTCTGATTTTTTTAATTTACCTTTTATTCTTTTGAATTCATTTTGTATTCTTTGTATTCTTTTGATTTTTTTGAATTCTTTGAATTAACCTTGTATTCTTTGAATTATCTTGAATTCATCTGGTATTCTTTGAATTTTTTTGTATTTTTTTTTGAAATTATTTTCCATTTTCTGATTTTTTTAAAATTTACTTTTTATTCTTTTGAATTCATTTTATATTCTTTGAATTCTTTTGAATTCATCTTGTATTCTTTGAGTTATTTTGAATTCTTTTATATTATTTTGAATTCATTTTGTATTCTTTGAATTCTTTTGAATTATTTAAATTCTTTAGAATTCTTTGAATTCAGGTTACATCAAAATTGCTAGTGGTTAACTCATCGTATAAGAATTGGATTAATTGAAAAATGTATTTTTTGTCATCAAGGTTATTTGTATATTTATTTAGCAAAAAAATTTTGTAGGATAGGGAGTTATTATATTAAAAAAGTATTTCGCAAGATTTTGATTTAATTTTTGTTTGACGTAATACTATAGTTTAAAAAAAATTTTGAATTTTTAAAAATTTAAGTCTCCAAGATTTTAAATTTGCCTTTGAATTACTCATAAATCACCAGAAAGATGCTTTCTGTAAAGAAACGTTGAGTTTAACAACTTTTAGGTTGAAGATAGTTGAGGCTCACCGTGTCCTGAATTCTTTTGAATTCATCTTGTATTATTTGAATTCTTTTGAATTCATTTTGTATTTTTTGAATTATTTTGTTGAATTCACCTTGTATTCTGATTTGGAACTCTTTTGAATTCACCTTGAATTCTGTGAATTCACCTTGAATTCTTTTGAATTCACCTTGAATAGTTCTGAATCCTTTGAATTCACCTTGAATTATTCTGAATTCTTTAAATTCTTTGAACTCTTTAATTCAGGCGTACATCAAAATTGCTAGTGTTTAACCCCTCGGAAATATCTTGAATCTTTGAAATCATTAAAATCTCTTGAAATCTTTGAAATCATAAAGATCTTTTGAAATCTTTGAAATCTTTTGAAATCCTTGAAATCTTTGAAATCTTGACATCTGGTGTACACTCAAAAATCGAGTGGTCAACCCTCCGATTAAATGGCTTGTTGAGAAATGTAAATTCTTAATATTTTAAAAAAGCGAAAATGTTTTTTTCTTGGCATAAAAAGGTTTTTTGAGAAATGTAAATTCTTAACATTTAAAAAAATTTTTTTAACAGAGACATTAAGCCCCAAACTTTGGTACTGTTCACGAAATTGAATTTTCGAGAAAGAACGGTTCTTAATCGCTCAAAAAATTGTATGAATTTTGTAATAAATTACTCATCTCGTAGCCCAATAATTTATTTGATATCAGATGAGTATAAAATTTGGATCATATCAATTTCTCATCTAGAGAAAATAGTTCATTTTAAACAATTCTCTTTTTATAAATTAAATTCTATTAGATATGGAGTTGGATAAACTTAGGATCTATTTGTATTATAAATTATATTGTCAGGGTAATAACCTTTTTATCGTGATTCTTATACATGCTTGGAAAAGTTATTAGGTATGACAAAAAATTTTGGTGATAAATGAAAAGCATTAATTTTCCTCGAAAATGATTTCATTAAGTAATTGGGAGATTGGAGAAGGAAATTAGGGGAACAAACTTTCTCTTTGTGATTAGTTGACTTCCTTTTCAAGCCATTTTCCAGTTAAATCCCATAAAGGTTTTAATATTTTAGATGAAAGAGTTTCGTCGCAGATAGGAAGTCATTAAGCTCTTTTCAATATTGGGTAATTTTGGAAAATATCACACTTTTACAACTTGGGTTCTGAAGATATTTTTAAATTGTTAATAAGTCCAAATTTCGATTCTTTCAAGCGTTGTAAAAATAGTCTGATATTTTAAACTCAATTTGTCTTTAGAAAAAAATTTAGAAATAATTATTTTAGGAAATGATAAAAAATAACAGTACGAGATTGAACAATCTTACTTCAGTATTAGAATAATTATATATACATTTCAAAAAGTTTTTTTTTCATTTTAATGCTGATTTGTTATGGTACGAAAATCGTATGCACAAAGCAAATTTGAATTTAAAAAAATATTCAGCCCCCTACATTTTTTTTGCCATATCGATATAGTGACAATTTAGTGTTATTAGACTCCTAATTTCAATTAGGAGTCTAAAAAGCCAATTGTTCAATAAATTGACTGTAGTAAGTGACTTTCTCTTCCTTCGGAATTTAATTATCTTCCAATCCAATTAACATGAATAGACAAAAATTGCATTCTTCCTTTCTTAATCGAAGGCATTTAAAATTGAAGGCTTTTATCGAGAAGTCGATTAAAGTACGCCGCCTTAATAACTCTCTGGTACGTCTATTGCAACTTCCTTAATCTTGGAAATTTCTTTGAAGCCTTTGAAGCCGTTGAAGATTATTAATATTCTCGGTCGAATGTTATTACAAGTTTAAAACAGTGTATAAACTTTTATAGAAAACAAATTAGCAAAGTTATAGAGTATCGAGGATATATAAAGTATAATGGATTGATTTTGCTGGATAGACTCAGAGACTGGCACCCCGCATCATCTGACGCAATTAATTTCGTTTAATTCGAGTTGATTTGTTAGCGGTTGAAATCATAGTCGCAGTTGATTCCGTGGTCTCGCATTTTAAAAGCAAACATTGAGCACTCCATATTTTGTTGACAAACGACGTCGAGCTCGTTTAATTATGACGTGATTTTGCCTGCAGGATGCACTTTATTATGCTGCTATACTTTACCGTCTCAGAATTTATTATACGGGAGAGCATATTTGCTTTATAATTTATGTAGTAGTATTATTGTGGCTTTATAATTCAAGGATGATTAATTTTTTTTCTAACTAAAAAGGTTTCGACGATTTTTGACGGATTTTTAAAAGATATCTAAATTTTAGATTATTCTGAATTCATTTATAATATAGAAAAAAGGGCTTGATATTTTATTTTCTACAAATTCAAATTTCAAAGCATTCAAAGGATGTTCTTAATTTTCGACGAGTTGCAATTTCGAATTTTCTCAAACCATGATGTTTGGTATGATTTCTATATTCTTTGTCACCTCAAAATTTATGAAACTAATTTACAACTAATTAATTTACAATTGCTGGTCAATTTTCTAAAGTCAATGTTTTAATAGTTATTTAATTTACGACCTAATTTACAGGTAATTATTTTACAATTGCTGGTCACGTTCCTTAATGTATTATGGGCAGGAAAAAACAGGTCTCGGGAAATCAGAATTACATAATTATACTTTTCAGAAATGTAATATTATTATTTGTGATAGTAATAATAATAATGCCGATGAGGCAGACCCGGACACCTTATGGCACAATATACAGAACACAATTAAAGCGGCCGCGAAAAATACTATAGGGCTAAA